>CAUYRH010020125.1:0-22785 GCA_963574655.1 Perodicticus potto | reverse complement strand
AGTATGACAATGGAGCTTTAATAGGAATTGCATTAAAATTGTATATTGCTTTGGGCAGTATGGACATTTTAACAATATTGATTCTTCCCAGCCATGAGCATGGTATGTTTTTCCATTTGTTGACATTTTCAGCTTTTTCTTTTCTTAGAGTTTTATCTCTCACAGTATGATCAAAATGTTTCTGATTGTATATGAAGCACATTCTACCCTATGATTGCACCAATGTACACAATTATGATTTAATAAAATTATTTTAAAAAAAAACAATAAACATAAAAAAAAAGAGAGAATCAACGATCTTGAAATCAGAAGGATACAGGTTCCCTAAGTAGCCATAAACAGCTAATGCCCTAAAATAAATAAATAAATAAATAAATAAATAAATAAATAAATAAATAAATATCAAAGAAAGATTTCAGCAATTTTTCCTGACAATTTCTCAGTTGAAATTTTGACCCCACTGACTTTCCTCTGTGATCACAGAGGACGTAATGGGGAGACCTTCAAACCCTCCGTAGCTGAGTCCACTCAGTGGTGGGTGACAAACGAGAAGCAGAGTTGGGAGAGCCGTCTGTTTCTCTTACGTGACATCTAGGGCAGCGTTTGTAACGGGATTAACGAGATTCTTCCAGTCTGAGTCAAGAGCTTTCAAGCGTCATCCGCAGAGGTACCCATTTAATTTGAGTTCCTGGTGATAGACGGATGCTGAGATTTCAGACCATCCTGGAAAATTGGGTGCCTGTGCTCAGAGTGAGAAGGCAAGTGAACTAACCATGGGGATAATGTTACAATAGTAATGATTTTCCTGTAGTAATTTAAACGAAAGAGAATAAGCAAGTGATGTAAACTGAACCTGCATTTCCACAATAACAAAGTCCTGCTGATATGACCTGTCACCTGTCCCTAAGGAATGAGACCTTGACCCTTAAATTTGGACAAGCTGTGGCAAAACATGAATACCCTTCCTTCCACCTCAAGAATTCAATGATGTTTAAATCCCTGATAACATTTTCTCAGAGGCCTGCTTTAACTAATCCAGATCCCAATTTCTCTCATATTGTTAGAATACAGAAGGACAATCAAAAATAACATGTACAATAATACACATATTGTATATATGTTGACTGGTTTACTGGTGACGTCAACTCTAATTATTTTGTAATATGCCCTGGTTACCAACTCTTTAATAAACATGAGTAATGTATTAAAATTTGTGACATATTCTATTACTTATGTCTTAGCAGCCATTTACTATGTGGAAAAAGATGATAAATAATATGAATTAGCTTAATTTAAATGACAGGGGAAATATTTTAAATTATGTGTATATATGTATACTATTTTAACAAATTTTATTGGAGATAAATGAGTGTTATGCACGTAAAGTCTGTGTAAATGTTCTGAACACCATATATGATTAATTTTAAATCTTTTGTGACCAAAATGTGAACATTTTAAAATCTCATTAATAAGTGCCTGGGTTGTCAGATATGAGTTTACATTAAGGTAAGTTCAAGATGAAAAATAAACTTCAAATAATTGTTTTGGTTACTCATATTTTTAAGCCCCAAACCTACACCATGGCTAACATATTTTGAAAACTCGAATTTGAAATAAAATACTTGGATATCTTAACTTAAATAGAAACAAAAAATAGCAAGTTATTAAGTAGGAGACACTTTCATTCAACTTAAGGCTTTAAATGCACTCTGTTTATTTTGCTTAGTTTTTTTTTATAAGTATCAAGGGAATATTTAGTGTCTCAGAAACACATTATTATCTTCAATGTCTTAACTTGTCATCTATTTCTTTACAATGATGCCTCACTCACAAGTGCTCTTACACAGATTCTCTTTCCATATTTAGTATTTGATCAATTTCTTATTGATATGTTGAACATTGTAAACTCACTGGACAGTGATGTGACTTCTCTCTCTCTCTCTTTCTCTCCCCCTGTAGTATTCAGTAGGATAGTTTTCCCCCTACTCTGGAAATATTTCCACATATTCCCTTTTTCCTGATTTTTTTGACAGAAAATCTTGTGTGGTCACTTTTACCTCATAAGCTTTTCAATTCATTAACAAAACTGGGTAGGTTGTTTTGTTCTGAAAACTGAACTGTCAGAATTATTAGAACAGAATAGGTTTTAAGAGTTACAGAACCAAACATTCATCGACTCTGAACATTTCATAATTCTTCTCTATTGGAAGGAAGTTACTGGTATCTTGGCCCTGCATCAGAGGCCCCTATGGGCCCTGGAAATTCCTTCCTACCGAGATGTGCCATCCATAGATTTTACATTTCAATTTTTTCTCAAGGGACTCATGTTTTATCTTCGTTGCTTACACATTGCTCAAACTGCTCACATTTTCCAACCGTATCATACTCAACTAGCTAAACTTCAACCCCAGTTAAATGCAAGCATCTATCAACCCCACACACCGGTCCATAGAGCTCACGATGGCTTCCTGTTTCATTTATAGAAAGTGAACAATCTGAAAAGAATAGCCATACATTATGCCTACAAATTTGCAGATACATGACACCTTCTCTACCATTATTGTGGATAATCTGTCCATATAAGTAGCTTAAAACAGCACAAATTTATAATCATACAGATTGGAGGCATGAAAATCAAGATGTGGGAGGTACTGGTTCGCTCTGGGGGCCTCAGGGGAGCCCGTTTAACTCGCCTCTTCCTGCTTCCAGAAGCTGCCTGCCGTTGGCTCATGGCCCCTTCCTTACAGGCCTCCAATCGCTGTGACAGCTCCTTAAACTGACTCTGATCCTCCTGCCTCCCACTTAGGGGACCCTTGTGACTACTCTGGGTGCACCACGTCATCCAGAAAAATCTCTCCATCTAAAGCTCTTCAACTTGTTGGCACCTGGAAAGTTCTTTTTGCCATGTTGCACATTCACAAGTCCTGGAATGAGGACTTGGACATATTTACAGGTACATTACTCAGCCTACCACATCTCTAACCTAGAAAGTAATAATAATAACCTCCCAATCTTACTTCTCTAGACAAAGTCCAATCTCACATCATCCTTGACATAGAAACCCCCTCAAGGCTTGGTGCCTGTGGCTTAATGGGCTAAGGTGCCAGCCACGTTCACCTGAGCTAGCGAGTTCGAATCCAGCCTTGGCCCTCCAAACAACAATGACGGCTGCAACAAAAATAGCCGGGCGTTGTGGCGGGTGGCCTGTCGTCCCAGCTACTTGGGAGGTGGAGGCAGGAGAATCGCAGGAGCCCAGGAGTTGGAGGTTGCTATGAGCTGTGATGCCACAGCACTCTATC
The DNA here is from genome assembly GCA_963574655.1 of Perodicticus potto. Taxonomy (NCBI): domain Eukaryota; kingdom Metazoa; phylum Chordata; class Mammalia; order Primates; family Lorisidae; genus Perodicticus; species Perodicticus potto. Next base: position 19,486 of record CAUYRH010020125.1, on the reverse strand, counting down.
CAGGGCAAAAGCTTGAGGCTTTGTCTCAAAAAAAGAAAAAAAAAATAAAAAAAAAAAAAGAAACCCCCTCAAAAGAGTTGTCATTGGTTTCCGTGTCCGACCCTCCTCTTCTTGCTGTCTCCTGAACCCACGGTGAAGCAGTGACTCATCCCTGCCACTCCTCCAAGCTCCTGCAAATGCTGCCGCGTGCATCAGCACCGCTGAGTCCTCAGGAGGACCTGGCTTCTGACCAGCCTGCTGAGCACCAGGCAGCGGCTGTCAGTCTTTTGCTGGGGCCTTGTGTTAGGAGCGTGTGTTCTGGGTCAGCCCTTGCATCTTCTTAGTTTCCTATGCTGATTCCTCTTTTTATCCCTGCAGCTTTACTGTGTCTGCAGCTCAGGAGAAGCTGGGAGTCCTGCACTGCTTTAATCTACATGCATTCTTTTGCATGGACGTGTGACTGCGAACAGCAATCACACTGAGAGCCCACACACTTAGTATGAACATCCTCGTGAATTCTGGACACTTCTTTGGCTAATAGATATTCCACATGGAATTCCCAAACATAAATGCCTCACCTTCTCCTCCAAACACCTGCTCTGCTCAGGGACAACTCCATTTTTTTTTTTTTTTATTGAGGCAAAGTCTCACTCTGTTGCCCCAGGCTAGAGTGTTGTGGTGTGAGCTTAGCTCACAGCAACCTCAACTCCTTGGGTCAAGCAATCCTCCTGCCTCAGACTCCCGATTAGCTAGGACTATAGGTACCTGCCACGACACCAGGGTTATTTTTCTATTTTTTGTAGAGACAAGTTCTTGCTCTTGCTCAGACTTGTTTTGAACTCGTGAGCTCAAGAGATCCTGCTGCCTCAGCCTCCCAGAGTGCTAGGACTGCAGGTGTGAGCCACAGTGCCTGGCTATTTTTCTGGTTTCTTAAAGAAAAACCTATACTCATCCTTGACTTCTCTTTTTCTTGCACGTTCCCAGTATAATAATTTCACCAATCCTTTGGTTTCTATCTTAAAATTATACGCACTACCTGTGAACAGAATTTGCAGCTGCTCCTGCCAGGCTCGCTCACTCCCTGCCTGGGCTGCGGCAGTGGCCTCTGAGGCTGTGTCCCGCCTCACACCCAAGCCCCTTTCAGGACATTCTCAATGCTGCCATCAGAATGTTATTTCAAATATCAAGTCGGATGCTGACCCTTCTCCCCCAAGGACATTGTCAATGCTACTATCAGCACGTTATTTTTGAATATCAAGTCCAATCCTGACCCTTCTCCATCAAATTTTCTTTAAGCATTTCCTGTATTATGCTGCATATAAGTTAAAATTTTTGCTATGGTCTGCAAGTTTCAGAAACAAATAAGTCAGATATTCTGTCTGCAGTCCCCTGTCTGACTTCACTGCCCTACCCTCTCACTTTCTCTTCTCCAGACACTGTGAAAAGGACGGTGCTGCTCCCCCTCGGAGTCGTCCCTCTCCTCTGGGGTCTGTGGAGAAGCCTATTCACTCATCTTCAAGCTTTGCCCTGACACTACCTTCTCAAGGGGATCTATCCTGACTTAACAGCTCAGCGACTTCCACCTGCACCGTCCTCCATGACAGTTGTCACTTGGGGCAACATTTAATTTAACTTGTGGTGAGTGCAGAGGTCTTCATTGGTTCTGATAACTGCTGTAAGTCTAGTGCCCAAAACAGCTCCCAGCATATTTAGTGGTTGCTCCATAACTATCTGTTGAATTGATTAAAAATAAAATATCTAGTGACAAAAACACAATTGGATATTAAATAAGGTAGTGATGAGAAGAGAAGACATTTTCATGGATGACTAGAAGCCTCCAGAAAGGCACTGACTGTGACTTTGACTGTGGGATGTTTAGGTGACTGAGACTACTTGTCTGCCTTCCTTGTCTGTCCCAGGCGTGAAATAAGCACGTAGGCTTTATCCATCACGACAGAACGAGCTCGGGTGCCAAGCGTGCTGGCTGCAGAGTCATCCCACAGGAGGCAGCAGAGTGCCCCGGGTGTTTATGGAGAAGATTCAGCTAAGACGACTCATTCATCAGATGAGGAATGTTCACACTTTGGACATTGCTTAGTCTGGGCAAAAATAAACACATGGAAATGTTGAGTAGAATATTTAGTTATACATAAAATAAGTGTGTAAGACTGCAGTAAGAGCGAAAGAGACTGTAAATAAAATTTAGGACCTGGGTCCTGGATCAAATAAACAATATTGCCAATAAGGACATTATTGGAACAATTTGAAAAATCAGATTAAGATCTGCAGATTAGAAAATACAATGTGTAAATACTCTGGCTTTTAATAGCTGTACCCAAATATTCTTGTTCTTAGGAAATTCATACAGAAGTGTTACACAGTAAAAAGGGTAGTAGATCTTTGACTTACTATCAGATGGGTTAGAAAACATTTAATAATACCTATATAAACAGATGATGATATACAAATATGATATACAAATAAGACAATTGGTGAATTTGAGTGAAGGATATATATGAATTCTTTCTACTCTCTAAAAACTTCTAAGTTTTATTTGAAATTGTTTTAAAATTGAAATATAAAAGACATAACTCATTAAATACTTCCCACCCCATCACAGCAGAAGGTTCTCAATAAACTTGACTACTTTTCACAAATAAATAAATAAATAAATAATAAAATTTAGGATCAAAATACAGGAGTATACCCAAATCAGTAGATGATAGAAAAAGAAGGAAAAGGATACTAGCAATCTCAAAACTTCACTGTATTTCACAACAAGTTAGAAATGGAATTTATTTGATGTTCAAAAAGACCCCTGAGAGGGTGATATTGAAGTAATAAGTGAAGGGTCATTGAGTTCCTTGTCCAAGGTCAGTAGCCAACAAATTGCAGAGATTTGTTTTCCTTTTGCTGAAAGTCAAGCTCTTCCTTGGAATACTGACTCTCATTAGCAAAGAGAACCAGTGAAAAATGTTTTGTGGGTTGGTATGTCGCTTATAACGGTACTTTAGAAAGATTAACTTAATAGGAAAGGGCAGGAGGCCAATGATAAGAGGAGCGGACACAAATCAAAAGGTAATACTGTTCAACCAAGAGGCTATGAACAATGTGAATAGAAGGAGGTTGCAGAAATGGGGTGGATAGAGAAAGAAAGAATCCCTTCAGTTGAAAGGAAGTTGCCAGAAATGAAGATGATTTTAGTCTCCAAGTACTTCAGAGCCTATGTCTTGAAAGGATGGGCACGTCTCCATAAATCCAGTAGCAGAAAGCAAATACGCCACCTTCATTACAGACGTGTTGTAGCTCACGCACAGGTGTCAAGACCGTGCAGTCCCCAAACTTACACATGTTAGGGTCTTTGATGCTTTTCTTTCAACTTCCTATAATCTTATACTCCAATTTCATTTACCTCCTTAACCAAATTTGTATTTAAAAAAGTTCTCATTTGACCGTTCATATTACTCCTAATTTAAAGATTTAAAAACTGAAACTCTAGAAAAATAAATTATTTATACAAAAAGATACAGCTAAATATTGTAGATCTAAAAATGCATCTTTCTTAATTGTAAATTTTGGTTTGTGTATACCAAACCCTCTATCTCAAATGATGCCTAAATTTGGATCCAAGTTTCAGCCTTACCATAAGTTCAGCTTTACCACATAAATTTTACGTGCTGGGATTTATTCACCAGAGTGACCAACATTTCCCTTGAGTGTCTTCATTTAATTCTTACACAGAACAGGTGAATTAATCAGGGATGCCGCCCGTAACATAACAATGACAGTGGTGAAATATTTAAATTTTCTTTAAATGTTTAAATATGTCCACATGTCAGGAGGAATAATTTTATCATCTGTTGCTTCCAACCAAGCCCTACACAGATAGGACAAGCCATATTTCAAGTCAATAGAAGAGTATTTTTCTAGTCATCCCTCGAAAAAGATAGGCCAGCCTCAACAAGGAGAGAGTTCCTCAATAATAGATGCATAAAGTAACAATTATCACAGCCACCCGCCTCCCCCTCTCTTGCCCACACATACGTACTGAGAAATATTTGTTATGGAATATTTTGGAGAAAAGGCAAACTAGCTGCTCCAGGGAGGAGATCTGGATATCTGACGTGTAGAGAGCTGAAATCTGGGTCTTTATATTCTCAGCCGTTTGGGCAGGTGAAAGTAATTGACAGATGCTGTTGCGGACCAGGTTTAGGGCTGTAGATCTGGCTATGTAAGCAGAGGACCCGTTTGGTTTTGCAACCTGCATCTCAAGGCTGGGTTGTATGCTGTAGCCACCAGCCAACAAAAAGTTATTAGGGAACATGAACATTTACATAAATGCCTTATTAGTCAAAAAATAATTGTCATATCCTATAAACTAATACACAATTAAGAATACCAACCCAGATAGGATTTTTTTTTTTTTGAGACAGAGCCTCAAGCTGTCATACTGGATAGAGTGCCGTGGCATCACAGCTCACAGCAACCTCCAATTCCTGGGCTCAAGTGAGTCTCCTGCCTCCACCTCCCAAGTAGCTGGGACTACAGGTGCCTGCTACAATGCCTGGCCATTTTTTGGTTGCAGCCGTCAATGTTGTTTGGTGGGCCCAGGCTGGATTTGAACCCGCCAGCTCAGGTGTACGTGGCTGGTGCCTTAGCCCATTGAGCCACAGGCCCGAGCCAACCAGATAGGATTTTTTAACTCGGGTTTCTGCTGCATCTGTTTTCTTAGCTGTGATTAAAATATGCATGTGCTCACTGTGAGTGTTGAATAGTGTAATCGTTTTTCACATTTGTCGGGTAAGTTGTGCTCCTCTAGGAGTCTTTTTATTGTGATAGAATCATGTCACTTGAAGAAAATTACATAAAATTTGCTCTCTCTATGATTTAAGGGAAGTTGTTATCTAAAACTCAGACATTGTGGAGCATCTACTGTAATTACAGTTGCACAATTACAGTTTAAGAAGCTGTGAAACACCTACAGGTCCTCCACACGGGATAGTGGGGACAGTGGGGAGACATGGTCAGGTGTATTTGCAGGATTCAGAGCTGCCACAGGTGTTTTGGTTGTCCCCATAGAGTGTACACATACCACGTGCATCTAAAAACATTTAGAACCTGATTTGCACTGAGCCAACTGAATGTCCATCTTCCCGACTCATACGAGAAAGGATATTCTTCATTTTTTAGTCCCCTGAAACTCCTTCCTTTTAAGGCTTTCGAACTCAAAAGGAGACATCTCTTTACTTTTTAAAAGTAAGAAAATCTCTTTGCAGTCTGACAATTGTGAAATTTATTGAGACTTAACCATGTGAATAAATATATTTGGGCAAGAAATTTGAACTCCACGAAGCCTCAGTTTCTAAGAAATGATGACTATCGTATCAATAGTGTGTGATTTTTTTTAAGAATTCATGAGTTAAAGTATTGAAAGCAATGAGCCAGTGATGTTGCAGACGCTCACTCTTGTTTGTGCTCTAGGTGACATCCCGGCACCCGCTCCTTATTTCTGGCATGCCCATGAACTTTGCTGGCTTGTGGCTTTAGATTATCATGTTACCTCCCTATGTAGAGTGATCTCATGTGTGTGGGTCTGCTGTGTTTAAAGAGGTAACAGTATCAGCCATTACCCAGGTATATGTTTAGCTGTTCCATAGGCTCCACTGAGAGGATAACTGTCTAGACAACTACCAGGTAAAGATAATGCCAACCGTGTGTATCTGACACAGGCCACTTTACCGGCCTGCAAATAAATAGTTCACTGCTGGCCATGGAATGCCAAAACAGTGACTCAGAAAACCCGTCACAGGTTTCTGGGTAAATCTAGATGAAGTACATGAAGGCAGGCAGAAGATTCAGCGACTGAGCGTTGGAGAACCCAGTCGTTTTTATGTTCACTCCACCTTCCGTGGAGCCAGGGCAATGTCTGTGTATGGCCAGTCTACTGTTCACAGGGATGACTTCCAGCAGTGGACTCTGCTGAGACAACGGCAGGGCACGAGACAAGTGCATCAGCGGTGAATAGTTAAGATGGCATCTGTCAGAACAAACTAAACAAGTCTACAGAGGCAGACATCCGCTTGCCTCAGCCAGAAGCTCTAACATCCTGAACCTCAAAGGAATGTCAAAATGTTCTGTGCCCTTTAGCTGAACAGTAAAGAACTCAGTAATAGATCCAGATAATGCCAATTCCCTTCTGTGGTGGGCACGCCTCGATATCCCTGCCCTGTTTTTACAAATGGCTTAGGGGTGAGGGTTTAGAGGGCATTGACTATTGATTAGCTCTAGGGGACGTGCGTGGGACAGCAGCCTGAACTTCAGTTCACTTAGACCACTCCCAGGCCAAGTTCTCTAACTACCAGGACATAATGGCTTCTCCTTTGTTTGACACATTTTCTTTTAGCCTAATAGTCATTTACTACATAGCATGTTAACTTGCTCATTTGTTTTTATGCAGAAAATGAAACTTGCACTTTTGGAAACTAAGGTCACCCTCCTTATGGTACAGCTGCTTCAACTGTTATACGTGGCAACTGTACCCATTCTCCTTCAGCTAAAATAGAAACTCCTTTGATAGTAATGTTATCTGTTTCAACCCCCTAGACAAAATGTCTCAAATCCTAAAAAGAAAGAAGGCACTAGAATATAATTTTCTTAACTCTGAATAGTCTGTGAGTGAAAACTGATGTGAAATGAAATCACTAAGATAAGATTGTTGCAAGTAATATACATAGACAATGCTGAATCTCTGAATTGGGTATTAAACCACTCTGTGAATTTTAAGGGACCATTTCTACATGACCCATTTTCTTATCCAGTGGATTATGCTCAAGGAAACATTATTTTCAAGGTCTTTTTCATTTTAATTTTAGACAAAGTTTGATCGCAAATACTCCACATTCTTATAGCTGGTAAATTCTGATCTATAACTTAAATATTCAAGGTGGGTGTGGTGACTCACTCTTATAATCCCAGCAACTGGAAGCTGAGGTGGGAAGACCACTTGAGGTCAGCAGTTCAAGACTGGTCTGGGCAGCATAGAAGGACGCTTTGTCAAAAATAATAGAAAAAATTCAGCTGTGTGTGGGAGTGTGCACCTTGGGAGGCTCAGGCAGGAGGATCACTAAAATAAGGAGCCTGAGGCTGTAGTCGGCTGTGAGTGTGCTACCTGGGTGACAGAGTAAGACCCTGTCCCTCCAAAACAAACAAATAATACAATTTAAATTTTCAAAGGGATTATTGTATGAGTTGCTTGAGCTCCCATAACAAAGTGCCACAGAACGGGGCAGCTGAAACAACAGACATTATCTTCTCAAGTTACCCAGGCACAAGCACCAGAGCACAGGGCAACCGGGCTGGGTTCCTCTGAGGCCTCTCTTCCTGGCTTGGAGGTGACTGTCTTCTCCTGGGGTCCCCTCAGATGTCCATCTTGTCTTGGTAGGTGACCTTGTCCTAATCTCTTTATAGGCACACTAGGTGTATTTGGTCAGGGCCCGGGGTAAGTCCTCATTTTGACTCAATACCTTTGTAAAGACCCCATATCCAGATGACCAGATGTGGTCACGCTCTGAGCTCCTGGGGATTGAATTTTGGCCTGTGAATTCAGCCTGTAATGGCTACCAATACCCCAAGTTGAAGTAACAATACGAGCATTTGATCCCAGCCCCTTTTAGAATTAGGGAGTGCTTTTCCTTGTTTCCTCCAGTCTTGGTCACCTGCCTGGCCCAAAGTCCCCGCGCTCTGCTCCCTGCCTGCTCTGTGAGCCCGCAGGCGTCCTGCCAGCCTCACAGGGACCTGGGTGTGTGTGGGCTCCGCAGCCCCACATTCCCACCTTCTGGTCCACAGCTTTAGTGCTGTGCTTGTGAACAGAGCCTTCTGCAGGCTCTGCTTTCTCTGAGCTGACATTTGTAATGACTGATATCTCCTACACACTGTGAGCCCAGCCTCCTCTAATTTGACTGTAATGTCATCAAACAGAGTAAGAGACGAGCTGAGTGAGCAAACATGATGTGAGACTTTCACCAGATGGGTCAGACGTGATGTCCGAGACAGGCCTTTTGTAGGCGTTTGGGGCCATGAGAGTAGCAGCAGAATCTGTAAGGCACGATTTAAAAAAACAGGCACGGCAGTCATCCGCATGGTTTTCATGCAAGGTGACCAAACATGTGGGTGGGGGGTCCACTCATATTTCCCAAATAATAAGGTAAATGTTATAAATTATTGTATCAACTCTAGTTCCCAGACACACCATAACATTTACATTTTATTTTTTAAGCTATTTTACTCATAAAAGACAAAAACACCTCATAGGTTATGTGGCTTGACTTTTTCTTTCATAGAACTGTGCTTTATTTTTCAAAATCTGAGTAAAGATATAATTGAATACATCCTGGCACAACTGTAGCTGCCATTTCTAGTGAAGCATTTCTGTTGATGTAAATGAGAGATACACCAAAGCTAAAATGTGATTTATCTCAAAACCAAATACCTGCGTAGGAGAGGTCAGTGAATTCCTAGAAAGACTCTGACCTCATCATTTGAATGTTAGGACTCCTGTTAAATGGAAGAAATCCCCATAAGAGTTCTTTTGTACAAGCTCCAAACCCACAGATAATCTCTGAGCAATTAACATTTTCCTTTGAATGAATGGGAATAAGGTCCAGCTCATATTCTAGCCCCTTGGGAAGGTTTGAACATGAATTTGAACACAAAATTTCCAGGATCATTTAATTTCTATTACATTTTCTAATAGCATTTTTCAGTTTAATATTCTTAAGCTATTATTACCCATTAAGTGACCAATGTGTTATTGTCATATTTTCCTGATCAATATGTCATTGTCACATTTTTGCCAAAGAAAAGTAGATACTTTGTCACCTTTGTAGAACCCATACTTCACTCTAAGTCCATGAAACTTATTCCATAAGTACCTGTTCATTGTCTGATTAGCTCATATGAGTTCGCTAGAGCTGCTTTGCCTGGTAAAAAGGCTTTATTTATTCCATTATGAAAATGAATTCCAATTTCCTCATTGATGAATGGAGAGATTTCTCCTAGGAAGTGATTAAGCTGGTATACAAGATGATTTCCATGGGGCAGAAAATCTTCCTTTAACCAGGGCTCTGTAGAGCTCACCAAAAGATGACTGAATTATAAAAGGCATTTTATGCAGAAAGGTGAGTTTGATTTTCAAAGATTTCATAGTCTTCCAGTCAGTGTGAACGACTTAAGTATGTCATCCCTGTAAAACTGATGAACATTTTGAAATCTGTGATCAAGGGTGACGACCTATTCACATGATGTTTATACATTTGAATTTAGATTGTTTAAGTCTGGAATACAGTAGGGATTCTAGAGTTACGCACTCAGCCTGCAAGTAGCAAGTAGTTCATCGGTCTCGGGGTGTGATATCTTTAGATGTTTTGTAAATGTGATCCTCATTTGAAGACCTGTGGGATAAATTATTTCAAACATCTTCCTGGAAGTATGTGGAAAATGTAAACAGGACTAAACAACAGAATGAGCCCATAATCCAAACCAAGATCACGCTCTGCCCTAAGTGACCTTTTATCAACATTTGACACCTCTAAAACATCAGATTCATCAAATTTCATTGTAGATCAGTCTTTCCACTGAAAGTTTGAAAATGTATCAAAACAAGGTGAATTCAGAGAAAAAAGCTTTGAAAGATATATAAATTTTGACGTGATTAAAGATGTAACTATGAAGAATGTATATCAATCATGACCCCTTACATGTCAAAAAAGCTGCCACTAAAATATATAAGAAATGGAAAGAAATAAAATAAACATGTAACCAGAATACAGTAGCAAATATTGAATTCATCACTTCAATATTTTTTAATGTTTTTGTCTGATTTAGGGAATAGACAATAAACAGCAATAAAGAAAAGCCAAATAAATAATATGGCTTACTTCTATCTAATATACAAAAGCAGAAAAGTGCTGGAAAAATATTTATATAGCAAATATTTGTGTAACCTTGGAAAATGATGGGCCTTATTATGTTGAACATTAAAAGAAGAAAACTTGAAGGAAAACAAAAGAGGGATTTGAGTGCTTGGGGTTTACAAAATTCTACATTGTGGAAAAATAAGAACAAGTAAAAAGATACACTTAGAAAAATATGGATACTTCGTGTGAAAATCAAACCGTTAATGAGCTACACATCTGTAGCACTAACAGTCATTGGAAAAATCATAACAGAATTTGAGAAAAGATCATGAATAATTGAGAAGATAAATATATACAATTAATAGACAAGTTCAAAATTTTTATGGTTATTTTGAAAAAGGAAAAAAATAAAACACAAATCTCAAGTTAGTTGAGGACATACTTTTCTTTTTCTGCTTTTTAAATATTAAGCCTAAAGCATAATTTTGTGAGATACTATAGTTATTCCATCATAATATATATAGAGACATATTCAAATTATATATATTCAAACTTGTATATATTAATTACTATATTGAAAGTATAAGACATAACTTAGATTATTAGACTTAGTTTTAAGAAAATAATTTGTAATACTCATTTGCCGACTTTATAGAGAGATTATTTTTTTCTCAGATTTCTATTTTAAGAACAGAAACAGATCTGTAAATGAGGAAGACTTACGTAATCATTAACCTGCACGACTGCTATCAATTACTGAAAACAAAAGTATTTCTGGAATTGTTGGTATGAATATTATAGATTTGATCAGATAAAATATGAGATAACACTTTCTTTTATTAACAACACCTAGTGAATTATTTGTCGATGTTTTAGAGATGATACCTTTTACATACATGCATATTTAAACTATAAATAATTTGTTATCAAACTAAAGGATTCTTAGAAAAGTAGAAATCTCCAGTTCGTACTTGAAAACTTAAGCTATAGACAAGAAACTCAAAATGTGGCATTTACAAGCACTTCTGCAAAATGCAAGACCATTTTCACTGCATTTTCTACATATCCCGTTTTCAGAGGAAAATACAGGGGAACTGTCACTAGCAGGGGATTTTAAAATATATATGCCTATGGGTTGACATCAGGGTAAGTTCAAGGTGAGAAAATAAACTTCAAATAATTGTTTTGGTTACTCATATGTTTAAGCCCCAAACCTACACCATGGCTAACATATTTTGAAAACTCCAATTTGAAATAAAACATTTGGGTATCTTAACTTTAATAGAAACAAAAAATAGCAAGTTATTAAGTAGGAGTCACTTCCATTCAACTTCAAGGAAGAAGCTTGGGGTCTCTGGAAAGCACACGGTGGGGGGGGCTGGAGCTGGGGGGGAAGGGCACGGTTACCAGGCTCCTGGACGTCCTTACTGTCCCCTCCTCCTGGCCAGAGCTGGGCAGAAGCCCGGAGCCCCCACGGGCAGAAGCTACAGCTCCGGGAAAGCCGCTGCCCCTCGGGGACCACGGACAGGGCAGAAAACCTCTGGCAGGACCTACCAGACCCCAGCGCAGGTTCCCCCAGGCCGGCGGGGTTGAGCCGGAGGAGCAGGTGCAGGCTCAGGTCCCCATCACCGCAGTGTCCGCAGAGCCCGAGAAGCCCCTTCCCGCCCTGCACCTGCCGAGTGGAGCTGCAGGGTCGGCGGGTCCGGCCGGGAGCGGATCATCCACAGCCACAGAAAGTAAATAACAAAAGACTTGAAGCAACATCACACGGGGGAGAAAATACACCATCACTCTAACGTACAGGAGAAAAATTTGACATCATCCAACACTCTTGGTGAGGAAAACACTCCTTGCAATAGGATTAGAAAAGAACTCCATGACTACAGAAGAAACTCTATGAAAAGCCTGCGACTTACCGGAGAAAGACCAAGTTATTTTAGCCTAATTCATTCATTCATTCATTCTTTCTTTCATTCATTTTTTCATTCCCTCTTTCCTTCCCTTTCTCTCTCTCTTTCCTTCTTTCTTTCTTTTCCCTCCTTCCTTCCCTCTCTTTCTTTCTTTCTTTCTTTCTTTTCTTTCCTCCCTCCCTTCCTTTTCTTTCCTTTCATTTGAGACAGAGTCTCACTATGTTGCCCTCTGTAGAGTTCTGTGGCATCACAGCTCACAGCAACCTCAAACTCTTGGACGTAAGCCATTCTCTTGCCTCAGACTCCCAAGTGGCTGGGACTACAGACGCCGGCCACTGCGCCCAGCTATTTTTTGTTGCAGTTGTCGTTATTGTTTAGCACAGGCCGGGTTCAAATCCCCAGCCTCGGTGTACATAGCTGACGCCTTAACCCCTGTCCTACGGGCGCCGAGACAATTTTAACCTAATTTCATGGAAAACACAAGGTGCCGGTTCTCACCACGTCTAGTAAACGTTGCATTGGACGTGCCGGTCAGGGCAACTGAATGAGAAAGTGAAATGAAGGAATATGGGAAAGGAAGAAGCAAAATTATCTGTGTTCACAGGTTACATAACCCCTAAGAAATCTGCTAAAAATAGTTTAACCAGAAAACAAAGTCAGAAAGACAGAACCCCAAATCCATATTCAGGAATCACTTGTGTCTTTATGTAACAGCAATAAAAGTGCAAACATGAAATTAAGAAAAAATTCAATTCAAAATAGCATCAAAAATTATAAAAAGCTGGTAGTTAATATAACAAAAGAAGTGTAAGGTTTACTCTGAAAAGCACAAAACATCAAGTGAAGAAGACCCAAGTTAATGGAACGATACTCTGTTCCCAGATAAAGCTTAGCATTGCTAGGATGGCACCGCTCACCTAAATGAATGCCCCGTGCCTACCAAACTTCCACTTACCTCCTTTTTTTTCTTCCAGAAATTGACGAGCAAATGCTAAAATTCATATAGGAATGTGAGGGGCCAAAATGTCAAAACAGTTTTGAAAAAGAAAAAGCTGCAGCACACATTTTTTTTCTGATTTTGAAACTTGGTACAAAGCTACATAGTTGACACTGACACAAATGTGTATATAGATCAATTGCATAGAATTGAAAGTCCGGAAATAAACCCATACATCTGTGGACAACTGATGTTCCAAAAAGTGGGTCAAGATTATATTAGATACTTTCTCTATTGAAGGTTGTCACCTTTATTGGATATTTTGCTAAAATTTGTGCTGAGCAGGGACTTACAGGAAAAGCTAAATCAAAACCCTCCCTGAGAAGTTTGGTTAAGGAGAGAGTTTTTATCAAGTATAGTCATTAAAATTATTCAATCATCCAAATTATTCAGATATTCCAACCACAAAGTGACTAAAATAAGTAAACTCCACTAGGAAACAAATACTTTTTTAATTTTTTAAAAATTATACAGTAACTTCTATTTTTGTCTGGAAAGTATGCAGTCATTGTTGATACTGGTTTTCACATTACATGGCTATTACTTTTCGAACAGCTCTAACATGCAAACACATACAAGGTAAAAAAAAAAACTACAGCTGCTTGAGGACTTCACTGAGATAAATTTGTAAGATTTCTCTTCTCTATTTTAGCTGGAAGGTTTCTCAATTTTTATTGTACTTTATGTGTTGTAAACTTCTCTAATAAGAGTTTTTATTTCAGATTTGGCTGTATTACATATATAAACACATTCTAAGTATGCAATACAAGTAGTGCCCCTTCTTATATCTTACAGCTGGGTATAAATCTACTGAGACCTCAGAACAAAAGTTTTAAAAAGCACCAATGATTGTTTCTACTCACAGCACATTGAAGGTGATTAAACGTGGTGATAGCAGTATGCTACTATCATAACAATAACAACCTTCGTCAAGTGTTAGAACCTGTAACGGTGTCAGAATGCTGTATTCATTTTATGTTTTTTCACTATGACAAATAACATTTTAGAGATTTTTTGGTCTCAAGTTTATGAAAAAGCCCTCCTGAGTTTATTTCCAACTATATTTTTATTCTACCTACGTGAAGAAGAATTTTAGGTACAAAATAAAAGCCGAAAAAGTACAGAAACAGAGAACAGATTAATGGGCTGGCTGGAGTTAGTGAGGGGAAGGTGGGAGCACAAAGGGGCAGCACGAAGCATTTTGGGGTGCTGTGTCTGCCCTGCATTCTCTCTGTGGCATGTTGACACAAATCTGTGTATTTGTAACCCCTCGTAGAGCCGTGTACCCAGAACGTGAATTTTTTTGTAAGTAAATTGCACACGTTTTTAAAAACATTTTTGAAAAGATACAATGCAAGCAGAAAACTGGAGAAGCCAGGTCAAAAAAGATAAGCATGTCATAAACTGGGATGACAATACTGAGTTCTGTGTTTAGAGATTTTTACAGGTTATGTGCAATTGTAGCCAGCTTTATTTTACACTGTAGAATGCTGTGGTAGAAGTCAAGATCAAAAATGCTAATATGAAAAGTTTTACCCTCTTTTTTCTGATATGAAAAATTGTACAACTTTTTTCACACTATACTTTATTAAATAAGTCAATTATTATGTGTTACTTATCATATAATCATGTTAAACTTATCTAAGGTCATGCAGTTATGGACATATGGGAAATGATTTTTTAAATAAGTGTCAACAAAAAATTGGGAACTAGTAATGACAGGTCACGTGTTGCAGAATCATAACTCCTCTCTATGATTACCATAAATATCATTTTGTTAAACTGAATTAAAAAATTGAGGAAATGCTCTTGAAGTTAAGCTGCATGTCTGTAAGTCCTGTAGAAAAGATGTTTTTCTATAACTATGGTCTTTCTGCAGCCTTATATGTTTTCCAGGAAAGGAGAGATGGAACCTTTATGTAGGTCAAGAACCTTGCATGGTCTCTCCTGCCCTAAAATGTCCAGGCATCATCAGGACCACTGTAACATAACAAGGAGTAGGTACTGCCTGGCTACTGGCCATTGACAGAAGAAAATATTTAAATACTTGTCTTTGAAAAACATAACTTTTCCCATCGCAGAACTATCTAAATGAAACTTCTGCAATAATTTATCAAAATTTTGCCCAAGAAAAATGACCAGATGAGCTATTCATCTTTTCATACATTTCAGTAATTTCTTTCTAAAGGAAAATGTAGTTTTTTTATGACTCAAATTTTGCCCATGTTTTAAATTGAGATAAAATCTGTATGTTTAAAGTAATTTTTGTTTGATATGTCGATGAGAAGAAATACATGTCTACGAAATAAATTTAGTATGTATACCAAAGAAAAAAATCAAATATTCTTAATCCTTTTAATGCAGAGACTATATCTCAATATTTCTGTATGCTAGTTTAATAAAAATTTGTGACTTCTTAGTATCATTTAAAATCTACTCTTCAGTTTAACTCTCAGCTTGATGTTTGTTGGTGTATAGGAAAGCTACTGATTTGTATACATTGATTTTATAGCCTGAGATTTTGAACAATTTATTTTTCAATTCCAGGAGTCTCAGTTGAATCATTGGAATCTTCCAGATATAAGATCACACTTCTGATATGAGTGATAGTTTGATCTCTTTTTTCCCCATTTGGACATCTTTAATTTTCTTCTCTTGTCTAATTGCTATGGTGAGAAAACTTCCAGCACTATGTCGAATAAAAGTAGTGAAAGAGGGCAACCTTGTCTGGTTCCAGTTCTCATTGGGAATGCTTCCAATTTTTCCCTGTTCAGTATGATGTTGGCTATAGGTTTGTTACATATAGCCTTTATAATTTTGAAGAATGCACCATCTATACTAATTTTCTTGAATGTTCTTATCATGAAAGGAGGCTGAGTTTTGTCAAGTGCTTTTTCTGCATCAATTGAAAGGGTCATGTATTCTTTGTTTTTGCATCTATTTGTGTGGTGAATTACACGTATAGATTTATTTGTGGTAATCTATCCTGCTATCTATGGGATGAAGTCCACTTGTTCATAGTGAATTTTTTTTTGAGGTGCTGCTGAATTCATTTTACTTAAATTTTATTAAGAATTTTTGCATCTATATTCATAAGGGATGTAGGTCTGTAGTTTTCTTTAGTTGTGCCCTTTTCTGGTATCAAGGTGATATTGGCTTTATGGAACAAGTTGGGGAGAATTCCTTCCTCCTAAATGTTGTGGAATAATTTCTGGAGTATAGGTACCAGTTCCTCTTTATACGCTTGGTAACATTCAGGTGTAAAACCATCTGGTCTGGAATATTTTTTACTTGGAAGATTTTTTATTGCTACTGCAACTTTTGTATTTGATATTGGTTCCAGGGTTCTATCTTCCTGGTTGAGCATTGGGAGGTTGTGTGTTTTCAAAAATGTGTCCATTTTCTCCATATTTTTAATTTTATGGGCCTAGAGATTTTTATAATATTCTGAGATGATGTTTTACATTTCTATGATATTGGCTACAATTTCCCCTTTTTCACTTTTAATTGAGCTTTTTAGAGTCCTTTCTTTTCTATTTCTAGTTAATCTACAGAGAAGTTTGACAATGTTGTTTATCTTTTCAAAGTACCAACTCTTTGCTTCATTCATCTTCTGAGTAGTTTTGTTCTCACTTCATTAGTTCTGCTCTGATCTTGCTTACTTCCTTTCTTCTGCTGCGTTTGAGATTGGCTTGCTCTTCCTTTCCCCATTCCTTGAAATGAGTCATCAGACTATTGATTTGTGACCTTTGTGTCTTTTGGATGTGGGTTTTTAAGGTGATCAATTTTCCTCTCAGGACAGTTTTTGTAAACTTGTGTCCTCATTGTCATTTTGTTTGAAAATATTTTGATTTCCATTTTTTTTTTCCCTACATTGACCTAACCATTATTCAACATTAGGTTGCTTAGGGACATGTTTATCTGGAATTCATTTCTAGTTTTATTCCATTATGGTTTGAGAAGGTATAAGGTAAAATTTCTGTTTTTTTATATTTGTTCAGACATGTTTGTGGCCTAGGATTAATTACTCTTAAAGCATATTCCATGAGCTGCTGGGAAAAGCATATATTCAGTTGTTTGGAGGTAAATGTTCTGTAAATGTTAAGTCCATTTGTTCTAGAGTTCTGCTGAGGCCCATTGTTTCTTTTCTTATTTTCTGTTTGCTGGATCTGTCCAGTTCTGTCAGTGGGATGAAGTCCCTGGCAATTATGCTTATCATAATCCCTTTCATAATAGCAGCAAAGAAAATAAAATAACTAGGAATATACTTTTAAAAGGAGGTAAATGACATCTATAGGGAGAATTATGGCCCACTGCGGAAAGAAATCACAGAGGATGTAAACTGATGGAAAATGGTATATAGTGCTCATAAATGGGCAGAATTAACATTATTAAAATGGCTATACTACCTAAAGTGATTTACAAATTCAATGCAATCCCCATGAAAACACCAATGCCACTTTTCGCAGATCTAGAAAAAATAGTTCTATGCATTATATGAAACCAGAAAAGACCATCTATAGCCAATGCAGCCTGATGTAATAAGAATAAAGTGTGAGGCATCACATTACCAGATTCCAAGCTATACTACAAGGCTATAGTAACCAAAACAGCATGGCACTGGCACAAAAGCTGAAACACAGAACTATGAGTCACATGTTAAAACTTGGAGATTAAACAATCTTTATATTCTTATCTGATATCTGACAAAACAGATTTTTTTCCCAGTGAAAGGAAAAAGTCCTTATTCAATAAATGGGGCTGGAAAAGTTGGATAGCCACATGTAAAAGATTGAAACAGGATTCACACCCCTCACCACTCATGAACATTTACTCACAATGTTTAAAAGACTTAAACCTAAGGCAGGCAGGAAACTATGAGAATTCTAGAAGAAAATGTAGGAAAAACTCTTACATACATTAGCCTAGGCAAAGAATTCCTGAAGACCCCCAAAGCAATCATAGTGACAACAAAAATAAATAAATGAAACCTGATTATATGAAAAAGCTTCTGCATAGCCAAGGACACTCAAAAGAGTGAACAGACAACTCACAGAAAAGGAGAAAATATTTGCAGTCTAGGCATCTAATAAGGGACTGATAACCAGAATCTACAAAGAACTCAAACAAGTCAGCAAGAAGCAACCAAACAACCCATTAAAGAGAGGGCAAGAGACACAAATAGAAACTTTTCAAATGAAGATGAACCTATTGCCAACAAACTCATGAAAAATGCTCAACATCTCCAATCATTAGGGAAATACAAATTAAAAACACAATGAGATATCATTTGACTCGAATGAGAACGACTTTTATTAAGAAGTCCCCATACAACAGATGCTAGCATGAATGTGGAGAGACTGCATTCTCACTGTTGGCGAGACTGCAAAATTGTACAACCTCCATGGAAAATTGTATGGAGATGGCTCAAAGAACTTACAGTAGACCTACCATTTATCCAGCAATCCCACTTCAGGGTATATACCGAAAGGAATAAATGGTCATTTTATAAAAAGGACACCTGTACTCCAAACTTTATAGCCGCACAATTTTCAGTGGCAAAGGTGTGGAGTCAATACAAGTGCATCAGTGGATTAATGAAATCTGGTATATGCATACCATGGAGTATTTATTACTCAGCCACCCAAAACAGCAATCTACTATCTTTGTGACAATCCGGATGGAAGTGGAAAGCATTCTTCTAAGTGAAACATCATAAGACTGAAGAAACAAACACATGTACTCATTACTAAATTGGAACTAAGTGATCAACACTTAAGTGCACATAGGGAAGTTAATTTCATTGAACATTAAGATGGGAGGGGGGGATGGGCAAACTCACCCCTTTGGCTACAGGGCACACTATCTGGATGAGGAGTACACTGATAACTTCGACTCAATCTATATGAAAACAAAACATCTTTACCCACTACTATTCTGAAATTAAATAAAAATCTTTGACTCTATTGTGGCTTACCTGGTATTTCTCAAGATTTCTCTCTATTTACATTTACTTCCTTACTAAAGGAAAATATGGAATTACCAGTTGATATATGTAACCATGTATCATTTAATGCATGTAACTATGAAATTTTAAAAAATCTATTCTATTTCCCAAATCAGTATATATTCATATGAAATGCAATGCTAATAAGATTTCCGACACTGAAATTTATAGCCAATGTTAAAATCTTACTTCTTTTACTTATTAGTTTCATATGTTGTTCAAATTACTTAATCTCTCTAGACTTCATTTGCTAAATTTATAAAACAGAATGAAGTATCATAAACTCTCCAAAACCAATTTGATTAGCATAAGTGTTGGATTTCCCAGTGAATAATGGTAGCTGCCAAATTGTGTTGGATATAAATTAATAGTAGTCACAATCTCAATTTTAGGTTAAGATAAAAGTAAATCTCAGTCCAAGTGCTTTTGAACAGTATATAACAGTGGTTCTCAACCTTCCTAATGCCACGAACCTTTATTACAGTCCAAAAGCATTGCTGGAACACATTCTTCTTAGCAAAGTATCTCAAGAATGGAAGAAAAAGTATCCAATGTATTCAGCCCTACTATGAAGCTAATTTATAGCTTTCATATGAAGGCTATAACCTAATTATAGCACAAAAATATGGGGAAAGGGGCAAGGGAGGGGAGGAGAGAGGGAGGGTGTGTGGAGAGAGGG
>CAUYRH010020121.1:0-36179 GCA_963574655.1 Perodicticus potto | reverse complement strand
AGAGGAACTTAAGAAGTATGGAGTTACCACAGTAGTAAGAGTGTGTGAAGCAACTTATGACACTACTCTTGTGGAGAAAGAAGGCATCCATGTTCTCGACTGGCCTTTTGATGATGGTGCACCACCATCTAACCAGATTGTTGATGACTGGTTAAGTCTTGTAAAAATCAAGTTTCGTGAAGAACCTGGTTGTTGTATTGCCGTTCATTGTGTTGCAGGCCTTGGGAGAGCTCCAGTGCTTGTTGCTCTCGCATTAATTGAAGGTGGAATGAAATACGAAGATACAGTACAATTCATAAGACAAAAGCGGCGGGGAGCTTTTAACAGCAAGCAACTTTTGTATTTGGAGAAGTATCGTCCTAAGATGCGGCTGTGCTTCAAAGACTCCAATGGTCATAGAAACAACTGTTGCATTCAATTAAGCTGGGGTGCCTGATGCTGTTGCCTTAGAAGTAAAACTTGAGACAGGACCTAATTTGTCATGTGTACATGTATTAGCCAACATGTTGGCTTGATTAATGAAGCTTCCACAGGAGTATTGTAAAGCAGTTTTACCAGGCCACAAACTGAACAGAATTGCAACCTCTATGTTTGGGTTACAGTCAACCTTTTTTGGACACTAAGCGAAAGATTCTTGCTGGTTAGCATTTAAATGTGCTTATCGTTTGTACCAATGGACCTTTCCTGAAATCATGCAGTATTATGAGTTATGTCTTGTTTAAATCTATTCCCATGCCAGAATCTTATCAATATATAAGAAATTTAGAAGGATTAGGTGCCAAATACCCAGCACAATACTTGTATATTTTTAGTATCATACAGAACTAAAATCCCAGGAACCATGAACACTCTAGACCTTCTGTGGTTTATCCAGTCATTTCAGACATTGGAAGAAGGCCCATGGGTTACCTGCCTGCTCACTTTATGTTTACATCGCCCACATTGATACCAGTACACATCAGGTTTGCTCAACCATTGATTTTTTTTTTCTTTTGGATCTTTACCAAGTCTTAGAGTAATTATTTAATGTCTTTCTACAAATCTCATTTTGTGCTGCTATAGAAAACCTCCATTTTTAAAATCTACATTGTACAGAAGCACATGTCTTTACTGTCTTCAGACAAAAAAAGCCTTACAGTTAATTTAATGTTTGCACTCTGAGGTGCAACTTAACAGGGAGGGCCTGAAAAAAGAATGGGAGGGGGCTAGTAAATATTTTTAGCAAAATGTTGCCTTTGTCTTGTGCAGGACATGTAGAAATACACTCTTTAATTTAGTAAATATTTTTTAAAAGGTACAGATGCTTTGCTAATTGTAGCTAAAACAATTCTTAATCATAAAATTTCTGAAATTCTTGTAATTTTTCCCCCATACTTACCAGAAGTTGTTTACCAACTTACTTTTGTTCCAAGTGTGATTTTTTTTTTCCTTTTCTTCCCAACCTCTTGCAAAAAAAAAAAAAAAGTGGGTTTCTGCTAATGAATTGAGCAGATATCTAATAAATATTTTATATATGCCTTTTGAGCTGTGTAACTTAATATTTGGATGATTGTAAAAAAATAAAATAAAATAAAAAATAATAAAAAATAAAATAAATAAAATAAAAAAATAAAAAATAAAATAATAAAAAAATTTAAAAATTTAAAAAATAAAAATAATTAAATAATTAAAAAATTTTTGGATGATTGATAATCTGTTTTATTATGTAATTGATAAAATGGTGATGTGTATTAATGTTAGTTCAACCATATATTTATACCGTCTGGGACTGTGTGGTTATAGTTCTGTGGGAGAAATAATTTGTCAGTGTTCACCAACTTGTAAAAACTTAGTGTGAGAGCTTAAACATCTCAACAGATAATGAAATGCAAAAAAAAATAAATAACATATAGAGTTGCATAAATATAGCACATGCTTCTATGCGTTAGCTGTTACTATTAAATATGATATAGACTCTAACTAATTCATATGAATTATGAAGCATGAAGTAATTATAATTTATTTAACTTATTGTTGCAATGATCATATGAAGGATGAATTGTTCAGTCACATTTTAACCTTCTAAAATACATGGATTGTTAATACATGCCACTGACATTGCCTAAGTTCATGCAGCCTGTTTATTTCTTGGTCAGATTTACAGACACTAAAGAAAACAGCTACTACAACATAAAAAACATCACAGGAGCACAGGAAAATGCATTTCACTCAATACACTTTAAAACACAGTCCTGTTTACTTACTCAGCTGTTAACTGCCACTATATATATATATTTTTCAAAAATGTATTGGTTAATTTAATGGCAAATTAGTATTATTTTCGGTAGTTGGTGGATGGTACACCAGAACAGAGAGCTGGGGAAGTCACATTATCAATGAAGAATGACCCACGTGCCTGGGCAGAGGCAGGGCTGACAGTAAGCTGGACAGGAGCATTTGCCATCCTGGACTTGCATAGTTAAAATTTACAGAATAATTCAAACACAAGAACAAAATATTAAGAATACACTCAACAAAGGGTACGAGTGAAAATTACTAAATGTAGAATATAAATGTCTTCATATAGTAATTAAAAGGCCATGAAGGCTATGTTAAATAGTTCAATGAAAATATTTCAGATTGTATCTAAAGTCAACACATTGTGCCCCTTGATTGCACCAATGTACACAATTATGATTTAATAAAAACTAAAAAAAAAAGAATACACTCAACAGAACTTAATCCTTCTCTGTTGATTCAAAAAAAAAAAAAACGTAAAGATATCATAAGATAACAGGCTCATCTTTATGAATGCCAGTTGCTGGACTAAGTAAAAAATTTTGTTTGGTTGAGGTCTGGGGAAGCAAACATTTGTGGTGTATCAAATGACTGTGTGTTTAAATAAAAGTGCCTTTAATTGAAAAAGAATATACAGCAGGAAGCATGCCCACCATTTTCAACAGCATCTGGTGCTTCCTTATGAGATTTCAGGATCATGAGACGAGACTCCTACAAGATGATAGGCTCTCTAGCAGTCAAATTGAATCCCTGGACATCACTCTAAGCTTTAATGAGCATTACTTTATCTGCCGTGAACAGCAGGAGAATAGCTTTTTTACTTCTCCTATTTGCAACAGTTTGAATTCCAGATGTTGAGCCCAGCTCAGCAGGGTTTTGGCAGCTTCACACATCTCTTAACAGATAGTTCAGCTTTCACTGCCTTGAAAAAAAAAGAAAAATGAATTGGCAAATTTGCAATGCCATTTTTGAAAGAAAATAAGAAGGAAAAATGACTTGCATATTTACTAAGCTGTTGGTTACAATTTTCATCATCTTTTCTCTGTTTGCAAGACCACGCATCACTGAGGAGAGAACAAAATA
Organism: Perodicticus potto; assembly: GCA_963574655.1. Lineage (NCBI taxonomy): Eukaryota > Metazoa > Chordata > Mammalia > Primates > Lorisidae > Perodicticus > Perodicticus potto. The sequence continues at coordinate 32,819 of CAUYRH010020121.1, read as the reverse complement.
AAGAGACCTAAGCCACAAAGACTCAACAAAAATCTAGCACTTGGTTTCCTGACTTCAAACCATCGAATGTTAAACTACACCATTACACCGCTCTCCGGAGAGAAATCAGAGTGAGGTTGTTTATCTGGGGAAGCCACATATCTGTTATAAAGATGCTTGGTTTATCAGAGTGCTATTTCACTTTCCTTTTCAGAAATTTACCCCAGTATGGAGCTGGGCTTGACGCATCAATAAAATCTCTCTTGCCTTCCCTCTCTCTGCCTAACTGTCTTGCTACTGGGGCTAGAATTATAGGCAACAAATCTTCCTTTTTTCCAGACACTGCTTTGTGAAGTACTAAGAAGCTTATGAAAAATGAACTAATATGGTTGTATTTAAATCCCAGAATATACAAAAAAAAAAAAAAAGAAAGAAAGAAAGAAAAATCATTAAGTACACCTTAATAGTGATACCAGAACTTCGTCTTCTCTTCTGGCTGGCTCGCCAAATCTGATACCGGTGTTTCAAAGAATGAATCCATGGACCACAGGATCAGTGGTAAGACAGGGTTTATTCACAGAAACAAAATTTACAACTTACAAAAAAACCAAAGTTCCTGGCAGAGAGAACCCAGCAGGGGAATAATCTGTCCTGCTCCCTCTTGGAAGTCTGTTCTGGGCTTTCTGCTCAGGGGTTTATATAGTGGCAGGGGGTTGTTTTGCAGAACTCAATGTTGACTTTTAGGGCAAGGGTCTTCGTCAGTTACAGCCAGCTGTCCAATCAGCAGCAAGGTGCTGGAACTCTCAGGCCCTGGAAACTCACATAAGGAGATAGCAAGGTGCTAGCCGTGAAAATGACCAGCCAGAAGTGCAGGGGGAGGAGATAGTAAGGCCCAGTGTATCCTCCACGGGTGTCCAGCCCTTCCAACAAGCTGGTTCCTCCAGCCACTGCAGTATTAACACTGCCAGGGCTAAGGTGGCAGGTCATGGCGCCACATGTCCTGCATCAATAGGGTTATGATGGAGAAGACACACAAACTTGACAGGCAAGCCTGGTGGTCACAGACTTGTTTCTGACACTGATTTAATGAACCAAAGTTACACTGGTTCAGATTTGGGACTCAAGGTTCAAAGACCCTGGGATAATAGCCCAGTTCCGCCAAGCCAGCTGCGTAAGCTCATCTGCAGTTTTTTCCTCCGTGAATTGGCAGGATGCTATCCCTACCTCAGAGGGTCTCCAGGAGCACTAAAGAACATTCCTGAAGTGTTCACACAGTGCCAGCAGAGGGTCAGCCCTGAGTAAATGACAGCCACTGTTTCTCCTGTCAAGACTCGTGTGTGTGTTTCTGTGTGCACACATGTGTACACAAATGCCTAACATTTCCCCTCAAATGTTCCCTAAAAAAATTTTAGGGATCCTTTTGAACTTCCTGAAGGGTACTGAGTCTGGGGGGTTGACACGTGGAGGGTGCTGAGGGTCCCAAGACCTTCAGAACCCAAATGGTTCCTCTTGTATTCCTCCACACAATAGCTTTCTGGGGAAGATTTATTTCGAAGAGTACTCTGCTGTTGGAGAACAAGAAAAAGGAGAAAATGAGAAGAATTTGAAAATCAAGGATCTAGATTTTTCTGCCAACTTTGTGATGTCTTTCGACGGATTGATTGAAGACCTATTGTGTGCCAGCCTCTTTATCAGACATTAATATTTCTGGGATGGCTGGTCCCGACTCTGCTCTCAAAGCCTCCACGTCCAAGTGAAAGAACAAAGGCAGAAACTGAGAGTTTGATTGTGACAGTTGGGTCAGCTCACAGAAAGGAAGGGGTACTTCTGATTGAGATAATCCAAGGCAGGGTCACAGCAGAGGTGACATTACAATTGCCCATTATTAACAACAATTAAAAATCATAACGGTCAGTGAGGGCCTACTCTCTGCCAACCTGAGCTTGATGCTTTATAAGTTGACGTGGATCAAGTGGTTTAATTCTCCAAAAGCCTAATCACTATCCCCATTCATTTTAAGATCTAAGAAAAGGGACACAGTACTGTTTGGAATGGCAGAGCCAGCATTGGAGCAGGTCCGTGTCTCTGAGCAGGGATTCCTATATGCTTAGGTACACAGCTTCTTGAAGGCAGCTTGATGTTGAAGGGTAAAGACCAGATTCCACTGATTTTCAATGCCTGTTGCTTACATTTTGTCTCTCAGAATCGGGAGTATTTTACATTCAACAACATACTTTAGGTCTGTACTTTTTTGTCTCTCCTAGAAGCACATAAAATAATGGTGTGTTTTAGATGTCAAAGGCACCTTAGATTTGATGTAGTGTAACAACATTTTGGTAGGAAGTTAAGGAAATAGGTCAGCTCACATAAACGAACCAGCCCACGCAAAAGTACACAGGCATTAGACAGCATGCCATCATCGGGGAGTAGGGAATATATTGGGGGATTCATGGTTAGTGGCAAAAGTTGAGGCTACAGATACAAAACTGGGATGGAACAGGACTTATGCACAGATTTTGGTGCTTTTCCCCAAAAGGAGCCATGGAAATATACAGGAGGGTTGTTCTTCGCTGTCCTAGCAATGAGGATTCCGTGAGCTGTCAGTGGAGACAGGTGTAGAGGGCGATTGAGATGCAATCCAATGTATAAGACATTCTTGCCCAAAGAAATATCATCTCACCTTTGGCCTCAGGTTCAAATACCATTCTAGGTGGGGCAGAAAGGTTTAGGCCTGTCATCCTAGCACAGCACTCTGAGAGGGCAAGGTGGAAGGATCCCTTGGCCTCAGGAGTTTGAGAACAGCCTAAGCAAGAGTAAGACCCTATCTCTACTAAAAATAGAAAAACGAGCCAGGCGTGGAGACCAGCCTAAGCAAGAGTGAGACCCCATCTCTACTAAAAATAGAAAAACTAGCCAGGTGTGGTAGTGGGCACCTGTAGTTCCAGCTACGAGGGAGACTGAGGCAAGAAGATCACGTGAGCCCAAGAGTTTGAGGTTGCTGTGAGCGAAGACCCCATGGCACTCTACCAAGGGTGACAAAGTGACACTCTGTTTTAAGAAACAAAACAACTGAGGCAAGAGAATCACTTAAGTCCAAGAGTTTGAGGTTGTTGTGAGCTGTGATGCCATGGCACTCTACCCAGGGTGACCGCTTGAGACTCTGTCTCAAAAAAAGAAAAAGAAACCAAACCAAACAAAAACAGTCTTCTCAGAAACAGATCTATGGAGCCAACATATTTTGCTGTAATTTTATATTTCTTATTTACAATGTAATTTTGTAAATGGTCAATAAAGTATTTTGATTTTGGAAAATCCAGCTTTCTACAATAATTCCATAACATGTTCACCAAAAATCTGGCTAGAAATAAATTTTACAGCTTTCAAGAATCCTAAAGAATCACTGTAAGGAAGGACCTTCAGCTCTTACTAAGTAATCAAAGATCTCTTTATGTCTTTATTGGAAAGTTCCAACTGCCACTTAAAAATGTTATTGAGTTCCTTGGAAGTAACAAGCTTTTGAAAAAACAAGTTCTGAAAAATATGTACCCGACAGGGAAGCTACAGGTGTGGCTAGGGAGCTATAACTAGAATAGTATTAACGGTGTACAATTTTCAGGTGACAAGTAGCAAAGAGCTACTATCTAGAAAGTTTTCCTTTTCCATAAAAGCAAGTGGACAATTATCACCCTCTCTCTAATAAAATGTCACTTGCAATATAATGGCATCAGTATGGGTCTCTTCACACATAGATGACAAGAATAAAAGGAAAGAAGAGCTCTACAGGAGCAGGAACCTATGAAGGACTACTTCAGAAGGAAGTTATAGAAACGGGTGCTGTGGCTTACACCTGTAATCCCAACACTTTGGAAGGCCATGGGAGGAAGATCACTTGAGGCCAGGAGTTCCCGGCCAGCTTGGGCAACATAGCAAAATACCATCTATACAAAAAATTTAAAAAATTTGCTAGGCGTGGGGGCCTGTAGTCCTAGCTACTCAGGAGGTCATTTGAGCCCAGGAGGTTGAAGCTGCAATGAGCTATGATTGTGCCAGTGCACTCCCAGTGGGATGACAGAGGGAGACCCTGTCTCAGGGGGAAAAAAAGAAAGAAAGTAGCAATCTCAAGAATGCCTTGTAAGAGAAGCAGCCATGACTAAAACCTAGCAGAAACTACAAAAGGCCTTAGATATCAAACCAAATAGATACAAGTCTTCAGAGTATAAATAAACACACAAAAGCATTTACCTTCAAGAAAGGATTAAGCTGGCGAGGCACAGTGGTTACGGCGCCAGCCACATGCACCGAGGCTGGTGGGTTCAAACCTGGTCTGGGCCAGCTAAACAATAATGACAACTGCAACAAAAAAAATAGCAGGGCATTGTGGTGGGCACTTGTATGTAGTCCCAGCTACTTGGGAGGCTGAGGCAAGAGAATCACATACTCCTAAAAGTTTGAGGTTGTTGTGAGCTGTGATGCCACAGCAGTCTACTGAGGGTGACATAAGTGATACTCTGACTCAAAAAGAAAGAAGGAAAGAAAAGATTAAACTGGATTACATATAAGCATCCCAGCCTAAGTCTGGGAAATTAAAATAATATGAGATGAAACTATAATTGAAATAAGTATTTGTAAGAAATAGAACAAATTTCACATTTCTAGGTGTGTATTTTTTTTTGAGACAGAGTCACACAACTTTGTTGCCCCTGGTAGAATGCCATGGTGTCATAGCTGATAGCAACCTCAAACACTTGGGCTCAAGCAATTCTCTTGCCTCACTCTCCAGAGTAGCTGGGAATAGCCACAACGCCTGGCTATTTTTAAAAACGGGGTCTTATTCTAGCTCTGGCTGGTCTTGAACTCATGAGCTCAGGCGATCTGCCTGCCTAGGCTTCCTAGAGTTCTGGGATTATAGGTGTGAGCCACCATGCCAGGCCTCTCCAGGTGTATATTTTTGGTAAGTTTATTAAAATTACCTAGTTTTACTATCATGTTAAGTTATTTTAATGTTGCTAGGGAGCAATATACATACAAGTTCACACAGGAAAATTAATGACTATGACTCAGATCTCTGAAAAAATGAGACTTGAAGCACTTCCTATTACTTGGAGGCAGCACAACCTATTTCTAAGAAACTATCTGAGTGTTTAAATATAATTGCCCAAGTACTGAAACTGCAACCTGGTTTCTTAAAATTATTCTATAAATGTAAGCATTTCTACTACTTAGACAAGCAAAAACACTGAACCAACAGAAATGGGTTTAATTTGGTCTCAATGTTTCACAGATTGTAAGAGATGTAATACTTATTATAAAAAATTAGGATTATAAATTATATCCCCAAATTTAACAACCTTAATTAAATGCCCTGAGCAATTTTTTTGTTTTTGAAATAGTCTTATTTTGTCACCCTTGGTAGAGTACAGAGGCATCATAACTCGTAGCAACCTCAGACTTCTGGATTCAAGTGATCCTCTTGTCTCAGCCTCCCGAGTAGCTGGGACTATAGGTGCCTGCTACAACATTTGGCTATTTTTAGAGATGGGGGGTCTTGCTCTTGCTCAGGCTGGTGTCTAACCCGTGAGCTCAGGCCATCCACCCTCTTCGGCCTCACAGAGTGGAGCAATTTAACTTTAAATAGATTAAAATGCATTTTGGAACTACTTATTAAACTCATATATTGCAAACACAAAACTACTTTTAGTTTAACTTTCCATTCAAAAAATTCCAAATACTGGCTGGGTGCCCGTAGTTCTGGGGGCTCACATGCTCTGGGGCTGGTGGGTTCAAACCGGGCCCAGGCCTGCTAAACCAAAAAAAAAAAAAAAAAAAAAAAATTGCTGGGCATGGGGCGGGCACCTGTAGTCCCACCTGTTAGGGAGGCTGAGGCAAGAGAATCACTTGAGCCCAAGAGTTTGAGGTGGCTACGAGCTATGACGCCATGGCATTCTACCAAGGGTGACAAAGTGAGACTCTGTCTCAAAAAAAGAAAAAAATTCAGAATATGCACAGAAATTTTACCTCTGCTTGTTAATTAAGAACACAATAACCGGCTCAGTGCCTGTAGCTCAGCGGCTAGGGTGCCAGCCACATACACCAGGGCTGGCAGGTTCAAATCCAGCCTGGACCTGCCAAACAACAATGACAACTACAACCAAAAACCAGCATTATGGTGGGCGCCTGTAGTCCCAGCCACTTGGGAGGCTGAGGAAAGAGAATCTCTTAAGCCCAAGAGTTGGAGGTTACTGTGAGCTGTGATACCACAGCACTCTACCCAGGTTGACAAAGTGAGACTCTGTCTCAAAAAAAAGAACACAATAATCCTTTAAGTATATATATGCACATATATTTTAAATATATATATAGTATTGGAGAATCAATTGTGTATCAACGATGATCATATTTGTTTCTACTGGAAAATGTCTATTACATTAGAAATAACAATTTTTGCTTTTTACATTTGACAAGTATGTTAAAACATTACAAGGCTCACACTTCTCAACAGGGATTAAAGCCTAGTTTTATATTTTATATAAACAATGATAACATTTATTGCACACTTACTGTATACCAAAATTTATGTTAAATGCTTCATATGTACCATCTCATTCAATGCTATCCTCCCCTTTTTACACATGAGGAAACTGAGGCTCGGAAAAGTTAAGTGATCTTACAAGGGCACACTTTGTTAAGCAACATAGTTAAGATTTAAACCAAAATTTGTCTGTCTCCAAATGCCATGGTTAGACTGGGCATGGTGGCTCACACCTGTAATCTCAGCACTCTGGGAGGCCAAGGCAAGTGGATTGCTTGAGCCCAGACTGAGCAGGATGAGACTCCTTCTCTACTAGAAAAGAACTAGAAAAAACTAGCTGGGCAAGGTAGTCCATGCCCATAGTCCCAGCTACTAGAGAGGCTGAGGCAAGCGGATCACCTGAACCCAAAAGTTTGAGGTTGCTGTAAGCTATGATGCCAGGGCAACAGAGTGAGACTCTGTCTCAAAAACAAACAAACAAAAACAACAACCCGGCTCGGCGCCTGTGGCTCAACAGGCTAAGGCGCCAGCCACGTACACCTGAGCTGGCGGGTTCGAATCCAGCCCAGGCCCGCCAAACAACAATGACAGCTCCAACCTAAAAGTGGCCGGGCGTTGTGGCAGGCACCTGTAGTCCCAGGTACTTGGGAGGCAGAGGCAAGAGACTCGCTCGAGCCCAGGAATTGGAGGTTGCTGTGAGTTGTGATGCCATGGCACTCTATCCAGGGCGACAGCTTGAGGCTCTGTCTAAAAAAAAAAAAAACAACAACCCATGCTTACCTGCTCTACTACACTGCCTCCCTCTCTATTATGTTTTCACATACTATAAGCAGAAGCAAGCCAGAGATTTAACTGAGCTAATAAAAGGTTATCCCTCATAACAGATCTCCACCCAGAGATATTTTATTAGTTTCCTAACACTTCTCCGAAATAACCATCAGGCTGTGTTCACTCCAGGCTACATAAGTTTTTTTTTTGGCCGGGGCTGGGTTTGAACCCACCACCTCTGGCATATGGGGCCAGTGCCCTACTCCTTTGAGCCACAGGTGCCACCCCAGGCTGTATAAGTTTTATATTTTGCTTGCTAGAGCCTTACCCTAGGCAATAAGGGATGATGTTTACTTTCAATACTATCTTCAGCTTCTCTCATTTAGTTACCACATGTGAAACCATTGAAGATAAATGTAGGTAATAATTCTGCTTTTGTGTATGTTCATGCTTTTGCCTAATACAATGCTCATAACTCAAGAGATTATAAAAAAGAAGTCCCACAAAGCAATCTGAAAGTCACCTGGATAGAGACAGTGACTATCTATCTATCTACCTATCAATCTAAATCTGTGTCTAGATATGCTGCTAAATTATCAAAGATGAATCCTGGTTTTATTCTCTATAAAGTTGTCCCAAGAACTGGAAGGAGCTTTCAAGACCTGAAAGACATCATCTGGATCTGACTTCATGTCACTTCTACAATGTCTCATTTCTGTTCAATCTAATAAAAACTCCCTTCTCAAGGAAAAAGTCAGAACTTTTGGGCGGCACCTGTGGCTCAGTGAGTAGGGCGCTGGTCCCATATACCGAGGGTAGAGGGTTCAAACCCGGCCCTGGTCAAATTGCAACAAAAAATAGCCAGGCATTGTGGCAGGCGCCTGTAGTCCCAGCTACTCGGGAGGCTGAGGCAAGAGAATCGCCTAAGCCCAGGAGTTGGAGGTTGCTGTGAGCTGTGTGACGCCACAGTACTCTACGGAGGGCGATAAAGTGAGACTCTGTCTCTACAAAAAAAAAAGAAAAAAAAAAGTCAGAGCTTTTATACTCCACAGAAAACCCTACCACACCCCAGGACTTATAGCCCCAAAGAATGGACCAACTATATGAATAAAAGTTTATATAAAAGCTGATTTAACATTCTGCTATTCAGGGCCACCATATATATTCTTAGAGAGAAATGAACGATTTTTGGAGTCACTGAGAATTCATGTGGCAGTCACATTCAATAATTGCAGTGACCCAAAACTGTATAAATTGAGTGTGCATTGATGCTGAATATGCATCTTTGCATCTTGTTAATAATAGTAAGTTCAATATGCAGAGATATGTCTTGCTCCACTAAAAAGTTTCCCTGTGGCCCACATATTCAGAAGGATGGCCAGAGGTGAGGTAAGTGTTCCTCTAGACTCTTTTGGCTATTGGACCCTCCAACTGTTTAGGACACTCTAATTCTTTAAACTTATCAGTTCTGGTATTCCTCGGGAAAAGGCCACTCACCTAAATAGCTGGTTGGATGAATCACTTGTGTTTGTGAATAACTAGCTTTTGTTTCCACCTTTTTGGTGAGACAGAGTTGCATTCTGTCACTTGGGCTAGAGTGCAGTGGTATCATCATAGATCACTGCAAACTCACTCCTGGGCTCAAGTGATCCTCCTGCCTCAGCCTCCAGAGTAGCTGGGACATACCACCATGCCCAGCTAATTTTTCTTTTTTTGTAGAGATGTGGTCTCGTTCTTGCTCAGGCTGGTTTTGAATTCCCGGCCTTAAGCAATCCTCCTAACTCAGCTTTATTTCTACCTTTTTGGTGCTTTATCTCTGGGGATCATTAGAAAAGTCTTTTAGATAAATAACCCTTCATACCTCCTTTGTGACCTTTGAGGGTTACCACACAGCTAGCATCTTCAGCTGACCAGATCTTCAGTTGGGCATCCATTCCCCCACTCAGAACCACAAGGCCTGATGGGAAAAACCTGCAACAATTCACATCAAACACATGTCCTTCCAATACTCTCTGGAAAAACAAAAGAAAATTCCATGCTAGTTCTCTTGTCCATCCCTGGATGTTCTCTCACCTCTTCCTGTATCTTTGGTCCCGTATATGAAATACCTACAAGCTACACCCACATGCTAGGTTTTAAAAACAACTAAGATGTTAAAAAATATCTCTAGCTCATCTGTCAACCAGGTAGTGTTCGCAGAGCTATTGGCTCCTTTTCCTGGGATTTAGCTACAGATGTAGAATTGAATTCTAAGGCTCTCACAGCCATCCCTCATTTTAGTTCTAAATGAGAAACTGAGAAGGACTGAGAAATCTTTTATGATCTCTTCTTAAAATCTTCTGTATAGGTTGCAGGTTCAGCCATATATTCAGTCTAACAGCCTAACTATCTTATTTTGGAAACCTATCACTGAAGGGAGTTTAAATCAAGGGCACACCCACTTAGACATTCACTAGCCTGGTTCCTCAGCTGCTTTAGCCCCACTCTATTCTGGCAAATCATTAAGTTTGAGAAAAGTTTTCTGATTAACAAATGTGAGAACAGAAATTAACTGAAGTACAATGGTCCTACATTTTTAAGATGGCCCATTCTTCCATGACCTAGGCCAAGGTTTTTCAGACTACCCTTCATATGTAAGACCCTAAAAGTGTATCCAAATCCTTTACTCTGAGTTCTCCATTGGAAGCCTGCCAGATCTTCATGCTCCCATCAGTACTAGAAGACACACCAAGGCCTCCTCCACTGGAAATATCCAGGCATGTTATCTGTTCAAAAAACAAAACATTCAAAATGTTAGAAATAATGAAATGGTGGTTTGGCGCCTGTGGCTCAAGCAGCTAAGGTGCCAGCCATATACACCAGATCAGGCGAGTTCAAATCCAGCCCAGGCCCACCAAACAACAATGATGGCTGCAACCAAAAAATAGCCAGGCGTGTGGCGGGTGCCTGTAGTCCCAGCTACTTGGGAGGCAGAGGCAGGAGAATCACTTGAGCCCAGGAGTTGGAGGCTGCTGTGAGCTGTGATGCCACAGCACTCTACGCAAGGGTATAGCTTGAGGCTCTGTCTCAAAAAAAAAAAAAAAAAATAGAAAGAATGAAATGTTTTTATTGAAATACATTATAAACCTCCATTGTTTTATACTTTTCCAAGACTTCTTCAAGACTATGGACTATCTCTGGGCAAGGTGCTCACGCCTGTAACCCTAGCACTCTGGGAGGCCAAGGCATGTGTCCTGCCTTGTCTCACAGGTTGGAGACAAGCCTGAGCAAGAGTGAGACCCTCATTCCTAAAAATAGCTGGGCATTGTGGCAGGTGCCTGTGGTCCCAACTACTTGGGAAGCTGAGGCAAAAAAAGTGCTTGAGCCAGAGTTTGAGGTTGCTGTGAGCTATAAGGCCATGGCACTGTACTGAGGGCGACAAAGTGAGACTCTGTCTCAAAAAAACAAATGTTGAGTTATCATAACCAATCTCCCAACAAGGCTGGAGCCATTATCTTTATATTCCTGTAATCATCTGTAAACTTTAGCCAAAAAGTTTACCCTATGCTCAAATCATTTCCATAGTTTCCGTCTTTTTCTACTTTATTTTGAAGTTAAGATACTTCTCCTAATTCTTAGAACCCACTCACACAAAAGATAATGCAAAATGCACCAGAAGGATTCAAGGAAGAACAAAGATATTTCCACATATGTACATAAATGTACAGATACATAGAGCTTTTAGAATAAGTAATAGTGAATTTACAGATTCAATTTTATAATTTCTTTTATTTTTTTGAGACAGAGCCTCAAGCTGTCACCCTGGATAGGGTGCCGTGGCATCACAGCTCATAGCAATCTCCAATTCCTGGGCTCAAGCGAGGCTCCTGCCTCTGCCTCCCAAGTTGGGACTACAGATGCCCGCCACAACGCTCGGCCATTTTTTGGTTGCAGCTGTCATTGTTTGGCGGGTCCCGGCTGGATTCGAACCCGCCAGCTCAGGTGTACGTGGCTGGCGCCTTAGCCCGTTTAGCCACAGGTGCCGAGCCAATTTTATAGTTTCAATATCAGCAGTTGCTTCATACATAAACCATAATCAGATCACCAAGTTGAAACCTGCATATACACCCTTTTTATTCCTTTTTATTAAATCCTTTTATCAAAAAACGCCCAGCTGTGGGCTCGGAGCCTGTGGCTCAACGGGCTAAGGCGCCAGCCACGTACACCTGAGCTGGCAGGTTCAAATCCAACCCAGGCCCGCCAACCAACAATGATGGCTGCAACCAAAAAATGGCCGGGCGTTGTGGCGGGCGCCTGTAGTCCCAGCTACTTGGGAGGCAGAGGCAGGAGACTCGCTCGCGCCCAGGAATTGGAGGTTGCTGTGAGCTGTGATGCCACAGCACTATAACCAGGGTGACAGCTTGAGGCTCTGTCTCAAAAAAAAAAAAAAACAAAACACGCCCAGCTGTGGCTTGTAACCACGTAGCACAGTGGTAACAGTGCCAGCCACATACACTGAGGCTGGCAGGTTTGAACCCTGCCCAGACCAGCTCAACAACAATGACAACTGCAACAAAAAATAGCTGGGTGTTGGGGTGGGAGCCTATAGTCCCAGCTACTTGGGAGGCTGAGGCAAGAGAATAGTGTAAGCCCAAGAGTTGGAGAGTTGGAGGTTTTTGTGAGCTATGATTCCATAGCACTCTACCCAGGGCAACATAGTGAGACTCTGTCTCAAAAAAAAAAAAAAAAAGCTTGGCGCCTATGGCTCAAGTGGCTAAGATGCCAGCCACATACCCCTGAACTGGCGGGTTCGAATCCAGCCCGAGCTCGCCAAACAATGACAGCTGCAAACAAAAAATAGCCGGATGTTGGGGCTGGTGCCTGTAGTCCCAGCTACATGGAAGGCGAAGGCAGGAGAATCGCTTGAGCCTAGGAGTTGGAGGTTGCTGTGAGCTGTGATGCTCTGGCACTCTACCAGGGCAACAGCTTGAGGCTCTGTCTCAAAAAAAAAAAAAAAAAAACAACAAAAAAACCCACCCAGCTGTAAATGTCTCAAAATGTGGGAATGACATATATAATTCCAGACATATTCCCAGCAATGATGATTTGCACATGACCTAAACTATTAAGAAAAAAGTACGGACTTCAACTTTAATTATCTAACCTTCCATCTTACATTGTTCTATGCCAATTAAGCTATAACGAATAGCTCTGACAAGAAATAGAGGGATATATGAGTCAACTCTAACATTTTCTTTTCTTTCTTTTTTTTTTTTTTAGACAGTCTAACTTTATCGCCCTCGGTAGAGTGCTGTGGAGTCACAGCTCACGGCAACCTCCAACTCCTGGGCTAAGGCAATTCTCTTGCCTCAGCCTCCTGAGTAGCTGGGACTACAGGCGCCTGCCACAACACCTGGCCATTCCTTGTTGCAGTTTGGCTGGGGCAGGGTTTGAACCCACCACCCTTGGTATAAGGGGCCGGTGCCCTACCCACTGAGCCACAGGTGCCAGCCCATCTCTAACATTTTCTAAGATTTTCTTCTTTATTTTCCTCAGAGTGCTAGGGTTCCTTTATTTTCCTAGAGTGCTAGGGTTCCTCAGAATAACAGGACTGTCAACTTAAATGTGGATCATTTTGTTGTAAACAACATACTTCAACCCCTTTCTTAATACAGGTGGCATCTTTTCAACTGCTTGCTAGGCATTCACCTTTGGCTACAGTGAACACCTCAAACTTAGTATGTCCAAACAGAACTCTTAATTCCCCCTGCCCTATATGATACAACTGTTCATCCTCCAATTAGTGAATGGCACCACAATTTACTCATTTCTCAGGCCAAAATTTTTGGAATTATCCCAACTCCTCATCTTCTCTCACATCTTATATCCAAGTCACTAGCAAATCCCATCTAGTCCCATACCCTTACGATGTAAACTCTACAAGGGCAATTTTATTCATTTTATTCAGTGCCCAGAAGAGTACCCACAATATAACAGATGATTAATAAATGGATGAATCATCTCTCAAATAAAGAGAGAATAAGAAATGGAAAAGGGGCACAGTTAATGATTTAAAACATAACCTACTTCTCAAAAGATGATTGGCTTTTCCAACTCCCTAAAGAGGTTAATCATTGCCTCCCTCAGTAGCTGTCAGTAGTATGCTCATACATTGTAGAGGTTGTCAACCAGGGGTGAATTTGCTCCCTAGGGGATACATGGCAGTATCTGGAAACATTTTTGGTTGTCACAACTGATAGGGGAAGGGGTGTCTCACTGGTATCATGAAGGTACAGGTCAGGGATGCTGTTAAACATCATACAATGCATAGAACAGCCCCTTACAATAAAGAATCCAGTCTAAAATGTCAATGGTGCTAAGATTGAGAAAACTTGGTATACTATATATATATATATATTTTTTTTTTTTTGCAGTTTTTGGCTGGGGCTGGGTTTGAACCTGCCACCTCCAGCATATGTGGCTGGCACCCTACTCCTTTGAGCAACAGGTGCTGCCCTGGTATACTGTATCTTTTCAGTAAATATACTGTCCCTAAAGGGGACAGGGACATTATGTTGTTTACCTTTGTTTCCCATCATCAGGGCCCCAGTTCCTAGCCATAAAAATAAATTAAGTTTGAACTATCTATTTCTTTAAAAATGTTAGGAATTAAAGAATAGATTATAGGTCATACCAGTTATATCCTTAATAAGAACTTCTATTACAAGAAAGGAGGAAAGGAAACTAACATTTATTGAATATCTCTTATATGCCAGACATGTGATAGATACCACATATAATTCCCTAAAAATCTGGAAGTTAGGTATCATTCCTATCTTTCAGATGAGGACTCTGAGGCTTAAGTAATAATTAAGTATTTTCTTAAGGTGATATAGTGGAGCCAGGATACAAACCTTGGTCAGAGTCCAAAGCTAAAGAACTATTTCTTAGTCACAGTACAGGAATAGACAGATCAACGGAACAATCCTAAATATAAGATAAAGATGACAATTTAAGTCAAGGACAAAGGACCAGCTGGGTGCAGTGGCTCACACTTGTTATGCCAGCACTCTGGGAGGCCAAAGCAGGTGGATTGCTTGACCTCATCAGTTTGAGACCAGCTTGAGCAAAAGAAAGACTCCCTCTCTAAAAAAAATAGTCAGGTGTTGTAGCAGGTGCCTGTCGTCCCAGCTACTTGGGAGGCTGAGGCAAAAGGATTGCTTGAGCCCAAGAGTTTGAGGTTGCTGTGAGTGAAGACCCCATGGGACTCTGCCAAGGGTGACCAAGTGAGACTCTGTCTCAAAAAAAAAAAAAAAAAAAAGAAATTCAGTTAAAGTAGGAAATAATAAAAAATAATACATAAAGACCTACATTTTATTTTATAACTTTATTTTATTTTATTTTTTTGTTATTGTTGCAGTTTGGCCAGGGCTGGGCTTGAACTTGCCACCCTTGGCATATGGGGCTGGCGCCCTACTCCCTGAGCCATAAGAGCCACCCCGTACATTTTATTTTAACTCAAATATATAGATGTACACTGTCTTTTGATTAGTACACTAATTTTTTTTTTTTTAGACAGGGTCTCACTCTGTCACCTAGGCTGGCGTGCCATGGTGTCATCATAGTTCATTGAAGCTTTACACTCTTGGGCTCAAGTGATCTTCCTTGCCTCAGCCTACCACGTAGCTAGGACTATAGGTACACATCACATGCTCAGCTAATTTTTCTATTTTTTTTTGTAGAGACGGGGTGTGGCTATGTTGCTAGGGTAGTCTCAAACCTCTGGCCTCAAGCAATCCTCCCATCTTAGGCTCTCAAAGTGCTGTGATTACAAGACACCAGCCACTGTCACTGGCCTGTTTATTACAGGGACCTTGACTTTCTTGTAATAAGCCATAAGCCAGAAGGCACAATTTATAACTTACAGTTTATTTAAAGAATGGTAAATCTTTACTCATACTACGAGAGGATACAACTGTGAGGTCCTCTCCTCCATGACTTAGCTCTTAAGAATTTGGGGAAACTTCCTGGGACCTAGAAACTAATGATTGCTTCCTCTTCTGAGAAAGCTCATGGTTCTGTAAAAGCCAGAGCCTGCTTATCCAGCTTGATTCAAACTGACCAGTGAGAAAGGTACCTATGGGTCAGAACTTTTTTTTTTTTTTTTTGAGACAGAGCCTCAAGCTATTGCCCTGGGAAGAGTGCCGTGGTGCCATTCCTCACAGCAACCTCCAACTCCTGGGCTTAAGCAATTCTCTTTCCTCAGCCTCCCCAGTAGCTGGGACTACAGGCACCCGCCACAAAGCCCAGCTATTTTTTGGTTGTAGTTGTCAATGTTATTTGGCAGGTCCAGGATGGATTCGAATCTGCCAGCTCTGGTGTATGTGGCTGGCACCTTAGCTGCTTGAGCTACAGGTGCCACCAAGAACTTTTTGACTGGGGATAAAAAGAAAACTTAGCCAGTAGGGGAACATGGCCATTTTGAAATCTGTGCCATTGTTCCTCCGAATGAAATAAAGCCCTTCCTCTTTGAAACATGGTGTCTGGGTGTTCATTCTCTCCATTGGGCTTCATCTTCTTGCAACAAATCTTACAAAGCAAACTAAGAGCAAAAATTCACCTAGGGTTTTCTTTATTTATTTTATTGTTTAATCTAACTATACTCTTAACACCTAGAGTTTTAAAAAAAACTTCTCCTCAACACTTTCCTTTTTTTTTTTTTTTTTTTGAGACAGAGCCTCAAGCTGTCACCCTGGATAGAGTGCAGTGGCATCACAGCTCACAGCAACCTCCAACTCCTGGGCTCAAGCGATTCTCTTGCCTCTGCCTCCCAAGTAGCTGGGACTACAGGCGCCCACATCAATGCCCGGCTATTTTTTGGTTGTAGCCATCATTGTTGTTCGGCGGGTCTGGGCTGGATTCGAACCTGCCAGCTCAGGTGTATGTGGCTGGCACCAAGCCCCAATTTTTTTATGGATCTTGCCTACACATATTAATAGCAATGAAAAAATTCATCTTTATCATGTCTTTACAAAGCAATCAACTTAGTTGCAAAGAAATAATTGCTATCTGCCTTTCATATTCATGTTTCATTTGTTTGATATAGTATTTAATTAATTTACATAATTTCATAAATAATATAACTGGCATTGCAACTGACTCTTTGGAAGCATTCAGTATAACAATGGCAGAAGTATGCAGACAAAATAGTGAAGAGCTTATGAACCACAAACAAGGCATCAGTTGGTATATTTTTTTTTTTTTGAGACAGAGCCTCAAGCTGTCACCCTGGATAGAGTGCCGTGGCATCACTCCTCACAGCAACCTCCAATTCCTGGGCTCAAGCAAGTCTCCTGCCTCCGCCTCCCAAGTAGCTGGGACTACAGGTGCCTGCCACAATGCCCGGCCATTTTTTGGTTGCAGCCGTCACTGTTGTTTGGCGGGCCCAGGCTGGATTCGAACCCGCCAGCTCAGGTGTACGTGGCTGGCGCGTTAGCCCGTTGAGCCACAGGCGCCAAGCCGGAACCCAATAAATTCAACAACTTAGGTGAAATTAACAGACTAATGAAAGATATAAACTACCAAAGCCCATTCAAAAAAAAATAAATAGGCTTGGCACCCACAGCACAGTGGTTATGGTGCCAGCCACATACACCAAAGTTGGTGGGTTCAAACCCAGCCTGGGCCAGCTAAAATAACAATGACAACTGCAACAAAAAATAGCTGGGCGTTGTGGCAGGTGCCTGTAGTCCCAGCTACTTGGGAGGCTGAGGCAAGAAAATCGCTTAAGCCCAAGAGCTTGAGGTTGCTGTGAGCTGTGATTTCAGAGCACTTTACCGAGGGTAACATAGTGGGTCTGTGTTTCAAAAAAAAGAAGGAAGAAAGAACTTAAGAATGGTATGTAGCATAGCCATTAAAGAAACTGGATTTTTAGTTAAAAACCTTCCCACAAAGAAAACTCCAGATCTAGATAGCTTTACTAGTAAATTCCACCAATCATTTAAGCAGCAAATAATCCAAATTCTACACAAATTGATCTAAAAAATTTGAAAATAAATTATTAATACTTTCCCTTCATTCTATGAGCCTGATACCAGAACTAGACACATGATGAAAAAAGAAATCTACAAACTAATATCCCTTACAAACATAGATGCAAAATGCTAAGGAAAATTTAGCAAATCAAATCCAGTAATATTTTTGAAAGGATAAAACATCAGGACGGAGTTAAGTTTACCCCAGGAATTCAAAGTTGCTTTATATTAAAGAATAAATTTATATAGCTCATCATGCTAGCACAAACTTGAAAACCATATGATCATCCCAATAGACACAAATAAAGCTTTTGAAAACATTCAACATCCATTCCTCATTACAACTCTCAGCAAACTAGGACTAAGTGGAGACATCTTCAGCCTAATAAACAGCATCTCCAAAATCCTACACCCAGCATCATACTTAAAGGAAAAACAGATTTTCACTAAGATTGAAAAAAGACCAAGATACTTGTTGTCAACACTTCTATTTAAGATCTAACTGGAAGTTTTAGTCAGTGAAGTAAAGTAAGAAAAAAGGAATAAGGAAATTAAAGGCATCCAGATTGGAAAAAAAGACGTAAAACTTATTTTTTTCAGACAACATGATCATTTACATAGACAATTCTAAGGAGTCTACCAAAAAAAAAAAAAAAAAAAACTACTAACTAAACTGCACTGAAAATCCTAAAGAATTTACCAAAAGACAAACTAACAATGAGTTAAGCAAGTTTATAGGGTACAAGATTAAAATATAAAAAAATCAATTGCATTTCTATTTATAGCAATAACAAGTGAAAATAAAAAATACAATGTACAGATAATATCATTTACAATAGCATAAAAAATATAAAATACTTAGAATTAAATCTGAAAAAAATAGAAGAATCCTTTGTACTGGAAATCATAAAACACTGCTGAGTCTAATTAAAGAAAATATGAATAAATGGAGACCTGGCTCCATGCCAAAGCACAGTGGTTATGGAGCCAGCCACATACATCAAGACTGGTAGGTTCGAACCTGGCCTGGACCAGCTAAACAACAACAACTGCAACAACAACAACAAAATAATAGCTGGGCGTTGTGGCAGGTGCCAATGGTACCAGCTACTTAGGAGGCTCAGGCAAGAGAATCACTTAAGACCAAGAATTTGAGGTGCTGTCAGCTATGACGCCACAGCACTCTACCAAGGGTGGTAAAAGTGAGACTGTCTCAAAAAAAATGTAAAAAATAAAAAAAATTTTTTAAAAATAAATAAATAAAGACCTATCCTTTGGAAGACTCAGTCTGGTTAAGATATCAATTCTTCCCAATTTGAACTGTAGATTTAATGCAATCCAAGTAGCTTTTCTGTAGAATTTGTCAGGCTAGTTATAAGATTCATATGAAAATGCAAAGGACCTGTAGTAGCCAAAACAATTTTGAAAAAAAATTTGGAAAGCTGATGCTATCTAGTTTCAACACTAATTATAAAGTTATGTTGATCAATACAATGTAGTGTTAATGTAAAGATTAACAAAGAAGTCATTGAAACAGAATAGAGTCCAAAATAGAAAACATGAATATACATGGGTAATCAATTTTTCACAAAGGCACAAAGGCAGTTCTGAGAAGGAAGGATACTGTCTTCAACAAATGGTTCTAGGACATGGGGGCAATAGAATTAAAGTCATCAATTGTAGAGAGCTTCTCAGGCCATGTCCAATTTGGTGGCTTGAGCTATATAAGAATTTTGAACTTGCATATAAAAAAAAATAACCTAAACAAACTAAAAGATGTGCAACAGATCTTTTGAAGTTATATTTATAAGATATACCAACGAAAGATTTAATTCTATAATCTATCCGGAGTTACTGCAAATTAATAAGTAAAAGATAAAGAACAATAATAGGCAAATCACGGGTAAAAATATAAATGGCCTGTAAACCTCTAAAAAGTTGTCCAACATCATTAATGACTAAAGAAATACACATTATTTTCTTGCATTCTTACTATTGAATTTATAAAAGGTTGACAATAGTCCCCCAGATCTAGACCAATTCTTCAATATGCTTTTGGGGGTGGAGTGTCCCTTCTCCAGAAACAGAAACTGAAACATGACAAAACTTGTTCTGCTTACATCTGCCTTTATGATCTTGAGAAAAGAATATCAATACACTGGATTCCCATGCTTAACTCTGGGCAATAACAAGATCCTCTTTCTTTTTTTTGGGGGGGGGACACAGCCTCAATCTGTCACCCTGGGTAGACTGCTGTGGCATCACTGCTCACAGTAACCTCCAACTCCTAGGCTCAAGCGATTCTCCTGCCTCCGCCTCCCAACTAGCTGGGACTACAAGCATCTACCACATCACCCAGCTATTTTGTGGTTGCAACCATCATTGTTGTTTGGCAGGCCCAGGCTGGATTAGATCCCGCCAGCTCAGGTGTATGTGGCTGGCACCTTAGCCGCTTGAACCACAGGATCCTCTTTCAATCCTTGTTAGCTCTAAAACATTGTCTCAGATTTACTTAAAGGCATATTTTCTCTTAACTCAAGGAAAGAGGACTTACCTTTCCAGATGCCCACTCAGTGATAAATGCTGTGCTATGGACGTTGCGTTAGTTATTTCATTTAATTTGTACCACAAAACTGCAAGGTTTTTATAGATGAGAAAATTGAAGACACTAAGTAACCACCAAAATACTTCAGTATTCATGTTCTTTCCACGGCATTGTAAAGAATCAGAAAGGCTCAGGCCTGTAGCTCAGCGTCTAGGGCCCTAGCCACATACACCGGAGCTGGCGGGTTCGAACCCAGCCCAGGCCTGCCAAACAACAATGACAACTGCAACCAAAAAATACCTGGGCATTATGGCGGTCACCTGTAGTCCCAGCTACTTGGGAGGCTGAGGCAAGAGAATCACTTAAGCCCAGGAGTTTGAGGTTGCTGTGAGCTGTGACGCCACGCCACTCTACCGAGGGTGACATAGTGAAACTCTGTCTCAAAAAAAAGAAAGAAGGAAAGAAAAATAATCAATAAGTTTTTCTCCACTGGCGGGCAAATCACAGTATGAAAAAGGTCCCAAAGAACAGTCAGTGGATCAATATTGTAACAATCAATAGATATTCCACATGAAATGTAGAAAATAATTCTAATGCTACACATTTCTATGAGAATCCCTGATACTTATGACATGATTTAGTGTTGCAATTTTCAAGTGAGATGACTACTGGTATTGGAGACAGAAAGACCTGGTCTCAAATCCTAGCACTGCTACTCATCAGTGATGAACTTACAAGAACCTGATTCTCCACACTAAACTCTGACTTCATAGTATTTCCTATTGGGTAGTGTTTGTAATTCTATTGCTACATTAACCATCATTTAACTTGTTTTGGAGTTAGTTCATGACTGTATTTTCAAGCAATATATTGTCAGCTGCTATAAGATAAACACTTTGTGGCTGGGTGCTGTGGCTCAGACCTGTAATCTTAGCACTCTGGGAGCCCAAGGTAAGAGGATCACTTGAGCTCAGGAATTTTAGACCAGCCTGAGCAAGAGCGAGATCCCATCTCTAATAAAAAATGGGAAAAAATATAGCCAGATTTGGTGGTACACACCTGTAGTCCCAGTTAGTTAGGTGACTAAGGCAGGAAAATAGCTTGATCTCAGGAGTTTGAAGTTGTTGTGAGGTAAGTTGATGGCACAGCACTGTAGCCTGGGCAGCAAGTGAGACTCCATCTCAAAAAAAAAGATAAACACTTAATATCACTGATAGCACCCCAAAACTTATGTGCATATAAGAGTTTTACCACACGTATTTATTAGGTGAATATTTTATAAATCAGAACAAGATAGGTTGACAATACTAAGAGTCGGCAAAGATGTGGGCAGTCAGTCTGGTAAGAAGACTTTGCCAGTGATTTAAAAGAACTACTATAAAGAATAAGATCCAAATGTTTCCCTTACACACTTTTATGCTCTACTCCAAGCCTCCCCAATTCAGTGGCACCTTGATGCCTTGACTTTTTTTCAGTTCTTTGAATTAGAGAAAACTACTTGAGAATAGGCACCATGTTTTATAATTCTCTGAATCCCCAGAAATGGCAAGATGCTCAATAGAGGACTTTTGAAGTGAACTCAGTGGTAACTTTCAGAAGCAAGAGATTATGCAGAATGTTCATCTCAAGAGGTAAAATTACAGTTTTAATTTATTTTCAATTGCAGTTCCTCTGTGAGCAGAGAAATTCTATACCAAAGATGGGGGGTGGGGAAGCACATCATAAATTATGGTTCAGTCCATCTGAGTGCTGTTTTAATTTTAGCACAGAATATGTTGAACTTCAGCGTTCCTGATTCTCACGTTTTTGATGCAAATCCATCAAACTTTCAATTATTCGAGGGTGAATTATCAAATTTGTAGATTAGCTAGGCTTTTTTGCTTCTTCTACTCCCTCTAGCTACATAGACCTTTGGGCGCCTTCTCCTTCTTCCTTGGGCATGAATAGCAGGGGGGATTAACTCATTATGAATAAAGGAAACATCTGTGTTGCTTAAAAGGCGGCAAGGAACTCATAGAAATTCAGTACCACCTGTATGTGGTTCTATTACTGGTCATAAATTGTACTGAAATAAAACTGTCACAGTATTCAAAATTCAAAGGATGTATCTTGAAGTAGTTCATCAGAGAACAATCTTTCCTCATGTTAACCAAAGAACTAACTAAATGAAGCATTTCATTTGCAATAACAAAAAAATGTCGTGTTGATTCAAATCACTGGCAGTGTCTACCAACGCATGACAGAAAGCGGATATAGACACAACTGAAAGATTTGGTCAGTCACTCTTATCCCCACTTGACTATGCCTTTCATTTTAGTGACAGCAAATCTGCTTCAGGCCCCTATCACTTAGGTGCTCAATTAATCAAATATTTTGGTTCTATTCAAATACTTTGTGTGTATCCACTTGCAATCATCTCATAAAAGGAAGAAAAAGCATTACTGTTTATAAACTATGAGCATTTTCAATACTGGTAAATGTTCTTTGTTTATTTCTTACATTTTTCTGTAACTATTAATACTCCATATAGCTGTGAATATAAACTTTTATTTACACAAACACACACAACTCCCAGTTGAATGGCAACATCCTTAAAGAAAACAAGAATAATGTAAGGGGATCAATGTTCAAAGCTTTAACGTGTGTATTTCCTCTAGTGAATGAATAAGCCTACATATACATGTACCATTCACGAAGGGAGTGCATAATGAGAAATGCCTTGTTAGGCAGCTTCATTGTTGTGCAAACATCATGGAATATACTTAACACAAACCTAGAAAGTATAGCCTACTACACATCTAGGCTGTAAGGGATAGCCTATTATTCCTAGGCTCCAAACCTATACAGTACATTACTGTACTGAATGCTGTAAGCAACTGTAAGACAGTGCAGTACACATAGAAAAGGCACAGTAAAAATACAGTATTATCATCTTATGGGATCACTGTCCTATACGTAGTTCTCGTTGACTAGAATGAAGAGTAAGAACAAAAATCAAAGTAACCGAATGCTGGGCTTCAGAGCTACCACACATGGCTGCGGGGACTCCTGCACAACTGCAGAGTAGCAGTCACTCCGACTACAGTTGTACGGAACCTGCTGGACTTGTACAATGTGGCAGTCTTGATGGTCTTTTATTCTTTGGTGTTTAAACAGTTTGGGTTTCTAAGAAAGATTACAGGGCCGGGCAAGGTGACTTGCGCCTATAATCCTTGCACTCTGGGAAGCTGAGGAGAGAGGATTACTTGGGCCCACGAGTTTGAGGTTGCTGTGAGCTAGGCTGATGCCATGGCACTCTAGACTCGACAACGGTGAGACTCTTTCTTCAAAAAAAAATTTTAAGAGATTATAGGACAGGCATGGTGGCTTACACTTGTAATTCTAGCCCTTTGGGAGGCCAGAGCAAGAGATTGTTTCAGGCTAGGATTTTAAGATCAGCCTAGGCAACATAGTGAGATCCTATCTCTACAAAAAAATAATTTAAAAAAAATTAGCCAAGTGTGATGGTGTGTGCCCATAGTCTACTCTGGAGGCTGAGACAGGAGGATCACTTGAACCCAGCAGTTCAAGG
The DNA here is from genome assembly GCA_963574655.1 of Perodicticus potto. NCBI lineage: Eukaryota > Metazoa > Chordata > Mammalia > Primates > Lorisidae > Perodicticus > Perodicticus potto. Next base: position 9,414 of record CAUYRH010020121.1, on the reverse strand, counting down.
CTGCACTGAGCTATGATTGGGCCACTGCGCTCCAGCCCGGGAAACAGAGCAAGACCCTCTCTCTCTAAACAAAAAAGGGGGGGTGGGTAGTCCCTGTGGCTCAAAGGCATGGGGTTCCCTGGTGGTCTAGTGGTTAGGATTTGGCACTCTCAAAGGAGTGGGACGCTGGCCCCATATGCTGGAGGTGGTGGGTTCAAACCCAGCCCTGGTCAAAAACTGCAAAAAATAAAAATAAAAAGGATTCAACTTTGACCACAGTTTCAGATCATACATCATAATCTCCCAGCATTTTTTGAAGTGACTTGTTTTCAGAAAGGTGGGAAGGAAAAAGAAAAAAAAAAAGATAGGAAAATGTATCTATATAAATGTATACAGGTAGTTAAAAAGTAACAATAGCTAATATTTTTTTAACCGTTACCAGGTATGGTTCATTAGTACTTTATACACATTAACTCTTTTAATCCTTAAAACCATCCTAGTGGTAGGTATTATTATCATCCACATTTCACAAAAAGGGACTTGAGGCCTCAAGAGATGTTAAACAACTGGCCCCAAAACTCTCAGTGATAAGCGGGGAAGATGTGTGGTGGGAGAGTGAGAACTGATAGACTTCTCTCCTTTGCAAAATGCTGACTATCAATTGCAGGTCAGCTGGAGGCTCCTCTCCTTTAAATCTTTATTTGTTCTTTGTAAAATAATTATTTATATGGAGAAAAACAGGCCATTAGAAAGACGCCCTATCTTTAATCATAAATTCAGATTCAAGAATGAAGAAAAAATTAAATTCCAAATACAATTTCTAATAAAATAATAATAATTCTCCAAAACAGGCCCTCACGTTAAAATATTAAATGCCTAGGATCACATTCACACTTAGCACAATTGCTAAAGGGATTAAGAGTAATTCTTAACTGATTAGCTAGCAATTGTGGAAACTTCTAGCCTTCAGAATGAACAAATAGAAATGTCAGGAGATAAGGAAACAGCACAGCAGCACTGATTTTAAAAGATAAAAAATAAAAAGGAGTAGTAAGTAAACAGAGGGAGAAGTGGTCACAAGAGCTTCTGCAAGTAGAATAAATGGGAGTTGGGGCACAGTTACTAACACGCAGCACCAGAGGCCTAAAATACTTCTAAAGTGAGTCATCAGCCTTTGGATATTTAATTGATTCCTTGTTTCATAACTCTCAAATATCTGAATATCTGCACATTCAATTTATTACATAGAATCATATTTGCATTGAAATGACATCAACTTTGCATGAAATTTTAGTTTGAAAAGCCAAATTAATGAAATTATGGCTTCAAATACAAATAAGAAATTACAGTCCTCTTTGTGTATCTGCTCCCACCCCAATGTTGCTGTGTTCAAATGAATTATTTGAGCAAATGAAATATTTGGAGCTACAAAGGAACATTTTAAAGGCAAAGATAAAATAGCATGTGTAACATGACCACCATTAAAGCTCTGGCCTGCAGACTGCTGGCAAATAGTCTATTCTCTCACTTGTCAAAACAACCCATTTTCTGAGCATGTTCAGAGCTCGCAGAGGTCTCCATTTATACCAAAATGTCAGGAATTGGAGAAACAGAAACGTTTTGAAAATGATCTGCGGTGTACATTGTTTTGTAAAATATCTAATCAAATAGGGGCAACCTGTCAAAGTCAAGAACTGTTACTTGGCTACACAGGGAGGATGCGGACCTGGCCACCCACTCACCAGCTGCTGGAAATGAATTTAAAGTAAGTTGGTCATTTGTCCCAGGACAATGTACAATGGCCAAATATTTTATCCCAATTTGTCACGTCTGCTCTATTCCAATGAATTTCATCAATCCAAGCCCAGTTACTCTGGTTATTGTCTCCAGAACAATAAGCTTAACCCAATAGGTTTATTTGTTTAAGTCGTCTGGTGAATTCTTTTAATTTATGCCTTGTTTGTAGTCCCCCTTGCATTTTGCATTCATGTAAGCTTCTGCTGCAGCTGCTTGAGAAGAAAAGGAAAGGAGGCTCTTGCCGCACAGCGAGAAGAGAATACATTCTCCCTTCTTTTTCCTAAAATTAGCACCTGGCATATGGAATATTCAGCAGGTGGCTAAGCAAGAGCAGGCTTACTGTTTCTCATACCTGCCCCTGAGATGTTTGACATTTTGACTTGCGAAGGAGCAAGATTTTTTAGGCCATCACTGTGTCTGTGTGTGTGAGTGTGTGCACGTAGGCACAGGCGTGTCCACGTGCTGTGGGCACGCTGAGGAATGTTCCATAGCGGTCTCTTGGAAGAGAGAGTGTAAGGGGCAGAAGTTACTGACAGAGTTCTACAATTAAGAAAAATTAAATATTCGAGAAGGGAATGCATTTTCCTGTGTCCCATATGGTTGAACTTGAATAACTAATTTGAATCCCACAGTATTGGAGAATAGAGAATTACTTTGTAACTTAAAGAACTCCAGGAATTATACTTTATATACTTAATAAGTATACTTAATTATACTTAAGTATAATAATACTAATAAGTATACTTAATTATACTTTATTATTATAAAATAATAGTATTAATAGTATTATTTGAGTATTTGTAAACATAAACAGTACCAGGTACTACTCGAGGCAATAGAGCCTTAAAGAAGAAAAGTGGTGTTTCAAATATGAAAGCTATTTAGAAAGCATAGTGAACTTTGGAGATGGGCAATGAAGGAGATAGAAGAGTCTCAGAAAATCTCGAAGTATCTGGCTTTATGACTAAATGAAGAGTAGAATCATTCAAGATGTTTGAAAGAGATTACTAATTGCTTACCCAATATTCATTCTACCCGTTTTGTTATGTAACTGATCTATATGGTGTAAAAGATAGGAACATGCCCTGATAAAAACCGTATTTCCCCAGATAGGACTATGTGATAAGATATAAGCAGATATCTTTGGGTGGAGCATCCATGAAAACTCTCTAACGTGCATTGAATAGAAGGATGGGAGCACCTTTTCTTTGTTTTTCTTCTTTTTGCCCAGAATGTGTTGGTTAGAGCACCAGCAGCCAGTTTGTGACCATGAGGTAACAAGATAGAAACTTCATGCTAAGAATTATTGAACAAAATGTAGGCAATCCCTGGATTCCTGATAATTGGTGAAGCATCATACTGTCCCTGGGTTGCCTAATCCTAGAGTTTTATTTTGATAGAAAAATAAATCTTTACCTTGTTTAAGCTACTGTTATTTTAGGTTTCAGTTACTAGCTATCAAAACTAATGCTAATTGATACTCCAGGATAAAGAAACAAGTTCTTGGGTCTTTTTGGCAGGTGTGAGGGTTAGGATGAAGTTCAGTTTGGGGTGTATTGCATACTGAGTGCTGTGGAATATCCAGAAGTCACTTGGACACACAAGTTATGATATGGATATAGGTTTTGGATTGATCCAAGTGAGAAGCTAATATCTACAGATTATCTTCTCCAGTCAGTGCTTCTTCATTTTCTTCAGATCTTAGCTATGTTAAGGACCTTCTGTATTTCATTTCCAAGTATTTAACTTGCACTTTGCCCTGAATGCAGGGAATGCAGGCATTCCAGAAGTATAAAATGAGAGTGCAAAATGAAATTGTGCACAGTGATCTTAATGATCAAAGGAAGAATTATTATTGTTCTATGGCCTTTAAAATTTTTTTCAAAATATTACAACTCAGCCATGTGTGGTGGCTGGAGTCTCAGCTATCCAGGAGGCTTGAGCCCAAGAGATTGGAGGATGCAGTGAGCTATGTGTGATTGTACCACTGCACTCTAGCCTGACCGACAGGGAGAGACAGACCCTCATCTCTAAAAAGACAAACAAAAAATTACAACTCTCTTACTGTTGTAAATGTACAAAGAAATGGAAAAAGAGAATAAAGCTATTATTTATTTAGTGTCCAGTACTCCAAGACCCTGAGGGATCCCTGGAACTCAGATATTACCAAATCCTGTATATACTGGTTTTATTTCTATACATTCATACCTATGATAAAGTTTAATTTATAGATGGGGCACAGTAAGATATTAAAAACAATAACTAATGATAAAATAGAACAATTATAATGACATACTGTTTTGTAAATGTGATCTACTAAATATCCTATTGTTCTATATTCACCTTTATTGTGATGATATGAGATGATAAAAATGCCTACATGATGAGATGAAGCAAGATGAATGATGTAGGTGTTATGACACAGCATTAGGCTACTCTAGACTTTTTTTTTTTTTTTTTGAGACTGAGGCTCACTTTGTCATGCAAAGTAGAGTGCTATGGCAGCAGCCTAGCTCATGGCAACCGCAAACTCCTGGGTTCAAGCAATCCTCCCGCCTCAGCCACCTTTATAGCCGGGACTACAAGCCCACCATGACACCTGGCTAATTTTTCTATTTTGGTCAGAGATGGGGTCATGCTGTTGCTCAGGCTGAACTCCTGAGCTCAAGCATGAGCCACTATGTCCAGCCTGCTCTTGACCTTCTGATGATGTTTCAGAAGGAGGATCATCTGTTTAGGGTTATCCTTGAGCCATGACATGTGGATGATGGGATGTCAAGAGCAAATACTATTGATCCCTACCCAGTAGAGCATGTATACAACCTGGATATGCTGAAAAAAGGGATGATTCATCTCCTGAGTGGGAGGGACAATGGGAGATTTCATCACACTACTCAGGACAGCATGCAATTGAAAACTTACGAATTGTGTATTTCTCAAATTTTCTTTTCAATATTTTCAGACCTCAGTTGATTGTGGGTAACTGAAATCACAGAAGAAATCATAGACAAGCAAAAGTACTGGGCTGGAATTCAAGGCATTAGAAACATGGAGAAATTAAATTAAGAATTAAAGGTCTTCTTTCTTTGTAAAAGATGCACCCAGAGTACGTGGAGTTTGGACTCTGTCTTTTCTTACTGTGTAACTTACTATAGGGAGTGAGGATCTTTTGTATGACCTAGTGAATTGTCCCAAGCATGGATTAGCTTCCAATATTTTATCCTGTGCACATTCAAGGCAAGAAATACCTCCAAGAATTCCTCTAAGGTGGAGTTTTTTGCTGGTGTTACTTTATCTGGAACATCTTCATCCTTTTCATTACAACCACTTTCCAGGTCATTTTTATTGTGTCCGCTGGAACATATCTATAATCTCTCAAGTGATAGCAGTGTTAACATTCCCACTGTCTGCTATTTCTATAATTCCATTTATATTTGATTTGAATTTCACTTCCAGAAGTATCACTTTTGGTTACTTGTTGTGCTTTCATATCTGTGGATTAAGTCCCCCTTTCAATTATCCATTTTGTAAAATGTCAAGTGAATATATCACTGAGAGACAAGATAGCAACACAACTGCCCATTTTTTTTCCTGTCTCTACATGAACTAAATAATAGATGCAGAGTGAACAATCACTGGCAGACTTTGAAAGAAGTGGTATGATTGGCCATTGATCATGATGTGCATCTTTTATTTAAGTAGTGATTTGGGACTGAAGAACTAGCAACAAAGTTTGTGCTTTGTGCAATTACAGAGTTAAACTGTAATGTTGATGGACTGAGTTATTCAACTCAACAACAATAACTGAAAATCATGCATATCAGAGTCTTGGAAAGTAGACCTCCCTGTATATGATCCTCCATCTGGGCTGGTAAGTAGAATTCAGGTGCATTAGCTGGGTGCAGTGGCTCACTCCTATAATCCCAGGACTCTGGGAGGCTGAGGCAAGTGGATTGCTTGAGCTCAGGAGTTCTAGATCAGCCTGCGCAAGAGCAACACCCTGTCTCTACTTAAATAGAAAAATTAGCTGGATGTGGTGGTACACACTGTAGTCTCAGCTACTCAAGAGACTGAGGTAAAAGGATCTCTTGAGCTCAAGAGTTTGAGGTCACTGTGAGCTATGATGATGCCTCAGTACTCTACCTGGGGCAGCAGAGTGAGACCCTGTCTCATAAAAAAAAAAAAAAATCCAGATGTGCCCATGAGACATTCATTCTTTCCTTTTTACACTCTCTTCCTCACTTTTTAGGCATTTCATTTCTGTTTATCTTTTCTCCAGATAGTGACAAGAGGAGTTTGCAAAGCAACCTTATCAGTCAACTTTGCTACTGATAGTTTTGGTTAAATATATTGGCCAAAATGGGGGGGAGGGGCTGTTTCAGATTTCCCTCAGTCCTTTATTTTCCATACTGTTTTCTCATCTCATAACCATGGACATTAGTACTGGTTTAATAACATTCTGTCATAAAGAGCATAAATTCTTTGTTATCCAGCATTCTACCAACCTAAAGCATCTGTTTCTTCTTTCATTCAATAGATATGTGTTAGGCACTGCATCATGTGCTTGGACTATGTTGTATTATGAATACAAGGGGCAATAATCGTTGCCTCTGTGATGCCTACATTTTAGTTGGTAGTCGTGGGGGCTAGCATGTGAGACAATACTAATGAAGCCTAGTATATATTATTTGAGGCAATTAATAATGGTGAGATTATAAATGAGAAAAATACAGACTTCTACATATACATTTTAAAGAAGGATTAGCAGCTTTGACCAGGTGATAACCAGTTATGGACATAACGTACCTCTGCATGCAGTAGGCCTAAGAAAGATACAATAACTCTTATGTAGTAATCTGGCCGGATAGGCAGCCTACTCATGAGAAAACATCAGACATGTTCAAATAATGAACATCCTAGAAAAAAGGAAGTAGTCTCCAAAAATGTCAATGTCTTTGGCTCTGCACCCATAGCACAGTGTTTATAGCACCAGCCACATGCACCAAAGTTAACAGGTTTGAACCCGGCCCAGGCCAGCTAACCAACAATGACAACTGCAACAAAAAAATAGCTAGGTATTGTGGCGGGTGCCTGTAGTCCCAGCTACTTGGGATGGTGGCATAGCGAGACTCTGTCTCAAAAAAAAAGTCCATGTCTTAAATGCTGAAGGTTGTTAAAATTTTTTTAATCTCAATTTTAGGGCTCTTTATTGCCAAGAATTCTCAGTTTCACCAAAGGACAACTGTTCACATTTCTATATTTGCAGCAAATTTTTATTCTAAGTTTATAAAATAGCTTCTTAAGCACTTAGTGTTTCACTCTTTTGGGCACTGTCTTAGCCTGGCTTCTCTAAAAAAAACAGACCCTGAGAAAATTGGAGAACTACCGCTTTATTGGGAGGTATAATCTGAGGACACTAAGAATGAGGAATAGACAAATGAGGGAGGGAAGGAAGAGAAATAAGTGTAAGGGTGCTTTTCTGAGCTGGCCAGAACTTCATAAAACAATACAATGGGGGATGTCTCTGGGAAATCACACCTTGAAACAGAGTCTGGGGCACAGCTAAAGGTCGAAGGCTTTGCTGTCTTTACTTACTACACTTGTTCATTCAGTGGCTTTACTCAGCACCTGCTGGCTCAGGATCAGCATACTACCCGGAGTTTATAGCTAAATCTCCTAATTAACAACCTTACTATGGGTTGAGTTTTGCTGTAAGGGTTTTTCAAACTTAACCACCTTCCTACAGTGACTGCCTCCTTAAGGCGACCTAATTTTCACACCGGACATGCACCATCTGTACATCTCAGGATAGTAGGCCTAGTTCCTCAGGTTGGCAACCTCTGTATGTTGACCAGTTTGTTACAGTCACTTAGGTGGTCAACTTGCAGAGGTTCTACTGTGTAAGGAAGTTTTCAAACTAAATATCATGAAGGCTTAACTCTAGAAAAGTTAAGAAACTAGTTTTCATTCTTACATGTAATTTAAGCTCAAATTTAAGCCATTAATCCTCTCTGACATAGAAATGGAACATCGACTGCTCACTTGGATCTTTTCAGTAAGGGGAAGTGGAGTAACTTATATTCAGCTGAAAGTAAAGAAAAAAAAAAGAAATCAATCCAAAGACAAGTGGTGAAATGTGTGAATTAATTTTTTTTGGATACTCTGATCCCTGTTTCCTTCGATTGGTTAAAAAGACTAGTACTAAGAAAAAATAGTAACATAGAGAAAGAAGTTTATTTATGTCTCTCTTTCCCTACCCCTGGTACACACAAGCACTCTGAAAACTCATGCTGCCCCTTTTCTCTCTACAGCACCCCACGCCTGAGCTTGCCTTTGCCAATACCTATTGGACATACAAGTTGACATATCAGGGAAAAAATTGGATATAAGTAAGATGTTTTCTCAGGAAAGAAAACCAGACTGAATAATAAATCAGGATCATCATCATATAGATGGTTTATTAAACCCTGGCTGTGGCTAAGATTACATAGAGTCCAGATAGAGAAGAGCCTGTAGGGGAGGAGAGGGGAAAAGAGAAAAGGAGAAGTTTTGAGATAAATTAAGAGTAAGTTTAGGAGAGAGAATTAACCATGAGCTTTGGTATTAGTATGTCATTGGTGATCTCGGTAAGAAACTTTTCAGCACCACCAGTATAAGAAAAAAAAGTTTAACACCAGAAAAAGAAAAGAAAGAATCACTTAGTACAAGAAAGTATAGAGGAGGAGAGGAGCTCACCTCCTGAGGACTGGTTCTCTCACATCTTATCTGAGTAGATAAATGTACTCTTGTATTCTTTCAAACCAACCATGTCGTTGTTATAATATACCACTCAGCACCGTGCTTCTCGGTTTTACCTGGACTAGTAGTTCAGCAAATTGGAAGCACAGGTGGGAACTGATGACATTTGAGACATTTTTATTTCCAGGCATTTCTACCACCTACATTTGATTTCCAGGTCTTGCCCTGACAAGGTTGATTTTGCCTGAACAGTGATTGAATGAAAATCAGTCTGGGAGCAGTGAGGATGAATAGGGGTCAGGGTCCTCATGACAATATTGTTGTGGGCTGGAGACAAGCTCTGCCCACCATCCTTTGCCCCACCTTGCTTGTCCCAGCACTAAGCACACATTAATTAATTGAGTCTGTTTCCTTGATCCATTTGTCTTCCCAATATTTAGCATTACCTGACTTTATGTTATCTCATTTATTTATGTTTTTTACCTGTTCGACCCCACTCCCATGCAGAATAAAAACTCTATGAGGTTGCAGACTTTGCTTGTTTTGTATCCTGTATCTGTTGGCCCCGGACCAGTGGCACATACGACACACTGAGTAGGTGCCACACGGCACATTGTAGGTGCCCCATGTTTGCTCAACAAACAAACATCAAAAACGAGCTTGGTGCCGGGCGCGGGGGCTCACGCCTGTAATCCCAGCACTGTGGGAGGCTGAGGAGGGAGAATTGCTTGAGCTCAGGAGTTCGAGACTCGCCTGAGTGACAGTGAGACCCCGACTCATGAAAAAAATGGAAAAACCCAGCCGGGCGCCGCGGCGAGCGCCTGTAATCCCAGCGGCTTCCGGAGGCTGAGGCAGCGGGATGCCCACAGCCCGTGTCAGAGGTTGCACTGAGTTACCATG
>CAUYRH010020120.1:0-12375 GCA_963574655.1 Perodicticus potto | reverse complement strand
TTTGTTCCTCTAACTTGCAGTGTGTTAATAACATAGGGCTTCCTTGGAATCAAGTTGTCTTTTAGCTAACTATTTTTTGAAGGTAGATGAGATGATGATTGACTCTCGAGGTTAGTGGGAAGCTTAGCAGGCATTCCTAGAATTGCAGGCTTTTCCAATTTCATTTTACAAAGAAGTTTAAAATAGAAGACACAGATTAGTCTTTCCAGGAGCTTTACTACTGCCTGGTCATCCAGTCGTGATGGGGAGGCCAGTGGGTTATGGGGTGAGATAAGGACCACCTACTCAAATTAGAATTTCAAAAAGGAGCCTTTTATTAACCACGGGGCTGTCTCAGCAAAGTCTAAAGCAGACTAAGTGAGAGAGCATTGAGGGGTCTGAAGTTGGGGTTTTTCTAGTCTGAAATTTGGCAAAGGGCTGAAAGTTAGAAGCAAAAAGAAAGTTGGCAAAAGAAGCAGAAAGCGAGTACCGGGTCGCGATGACCTCTTTTACAGACCAAACCTTGCAATTTAACGGTTTAGCCAATAGGTAACATAAAGGGCAGTTAGATAACAATAAGGTAACATAATGCAGATCTAGCAACTAATGGATAAGTAAAACAATTTGTCACAGCACTTAGCTCGTTAACTTTCATCATGACAGCACTTGGCCCATTTGTTCTTGTCTTGTCCTGTTCCTGCCCGATCCGGACTGATCTAAGAGTAATGGTACTTGGCATCATTTCATTTGCCTCTTTTTCCCCTTCCTCCTACCTGGGGCGTGGTGTGAGGCCATTGTGAGGCCGCCGGCATCCATCTAATGGGGGTGATGAGGCAGCTGGTACCCATGAGGCTGCTGGTACCCATCTCAAGTTCAGTGGCAGCCAGGACGTTTAGAGTCCTCAGTATAATGTATCCTCACTGGGGCTCCCAAATAGAAATAGCATCTCTGCTGAAAAATTATCTAAGAGAGTCCTAAGATCCTTAACGTTGTTATACTCAGTTGTGAAATCCAAATTTTTTTTCTTTTCTTTTTCTTTTTTTTTTTAGAGACAGAGTTTTTCTCTGTTGCTCAGATTGGAGTGCAGTAGCTATTCACAGGAATGATCACAGCTCGCTTCAGCCTTGATTTCCTAGGCTGCAGTGATCCTCCTATATCATCCTCCTGAGTAGCTGGGACTATAGGTGTGTGACACCATGCCTGGATAATTTTTCTTATTTTGTTTTAGAGGTGGGATCTTGCTATGTTGCCCAGGCTGGTCTCAAACTCCTGGCCTCAAGTGATCCTCCCACTCTGGTCCCTCCCCCATGACTAGGTTATAGACATGCATCACTGCACCCAGCCAAATAGAGTTGATTACCGCAGTTTTAAATGAATTGTCCAGAACTTGGAATATCTTTTATTAATAGCGTTAAGTTTTTTACCATCTTTTATTAATGTTTGGATGGGTTTTGGGGGGATTAACACATGGATTTTAATTTATTTAAAGAAGGTTATAATGTTACTTTTGGGGACACAAACAAACCTCCTCCCCCCAATTTACCAAGTCATACTATAGCTCCATTTTGCAGCTTAGAAAACTGCAACTCATAGTGGAAACTAATGTGCACGAGGTCACACGGCCAACGTATACTCATGTCCAAGGCTGTCTGACTCAGTTCCTTCTCAGAGAAATAAGAGCCAGGTAATTGGAGACTCTGAAGAGGTTTCCATAATGGCTTATCCTGGGCTTGTCTCAGCGGGAAGAACAGGAGACACGTTATCAGGGTTCGACAGGGGCAAGTCTCACTGTCTCTCCGGTAACCTTGGAGACCATATCTTAGGGAAGGAAACAGAAGAAAAACTTCTTCTGATCTGAGAAACGAGCATTTCTAGGAAAGAAAAAAAAAGAAAGAAAGAGAAGAAAACTGCACACCACATTTTTTAAAAATTATTCCTGATTTAAATATTAGTAATGAATTTTGGTTTGAGCAAAAAACATGATTTCATGGTTTAAAGCTATAGTTACTCTCTAAAGTAAGATTTTTTTTTTTTTAAGAGCAAAGTAGACCAAACCTTCAAAATCACTTCATCTTTTGTCTGGAGGGAAGAATATTTTTCTATAATAATTTTCACTTTAAAATTAAGCAGTGGTACTACAATATTTTTTTCTTTTCCCCTAACTTGCTATGTCACTTTTCAATTTGTGGGGAAGGCAGAAGACAAATTTCTCATAGGATGTGGAAGGTTACATAAATATTTTCTCAGAAGGGGGGCAAGCACAGACAACATTAATTAAAAGTGATGAAATGGTATGACCTTATAACATCTAATTTTGTTGAGTTTTAGTGCATTGATGGATGGAATCCAATTTCCTTTTTACTTTATTTAAGCCCATTTTTATGATTCCTGAGCAAAAAGCTTAGAATTGAGTAAGCTTGCTAAGTAAGACTGTCCTTTCCAGTTTCACATTTCCCCCTGTACTTGGCCAGCTAAGCATACACTGTTCTTTCAAATAAGTCAAGAATAAAACCATAAACTTTGAGTTTGCAATCTTTTTTTCTTTTTTTGAGACAGAGTCTCACTCTCACACCCTGGGTAGAATGCTGTGACATCATAGCTCACAGCAACCTCAAACTCCTGGGCTCAAGCGATCCTCTTGCATCAGCCTCCTCTCAGGAGTAGCTGAGATTACAGGTACCCACCACAACATCCAGCTATTTTTTTTTTTTATTTTTAGTAGAAATGGGGTCTCACTTTTGCTCAGGCTAGTCTTGAACTCTTCAGCTGAAGTGATCCACCTGCCTCGGCCTCCCAGAGTGCTGCGCCCAGCCTGAGTTTGCAATGTTGAAAAATAATTGACATATCTGAGTTGTCTCTTAGAAAGGGAAGTGCTGTCTGCCCTGGTTCTGGTCCCCCTTTCCTGCCCTTAGACCTGTGTAACTGGGAGGTGGGGCCTGGAGCAGGACATGCTTAAAGCTTTCTGATGTCATTATTTTCACAAAGGGTCTGGGTCTCTTTGTTTCTCAGGCCTTAATTCTTAATAAAATCCAACTGATACAGGATTCTCCCCCATTTGAGGCTGGACAGGGGACCCCAGTTTTCCTAGGCTTGGGCAAGTTCATGAAGGGAACACCCTGACCTTTTGCCCTGAGCTAGAGGGACTGCATTCATTCCTTTGTCAATAATACTCATTAATGATAAAAATGTGTTTCTATTTGCCAAGTCCTGTCCAAGTGTAATTCTCAAGATCTAATATCCCTAGATCAGCGGTTCTCAACCTGTGGGTCGTGACCTCTTTTTAACAATGAAAATATATTGCAGCATTAGGAAGGTTGAGAACCACTGTCCTAGATAAAAGAGCCCACATAGAGACTCCCCAGTTAGTTTTTAGTTCTTTCCCCTTTCCAGCTCTGGTGCTTTTTATGTCTTCTGTATTCCTTTCTAACTTCTAATAAAAATCCTATCTTACCATTGATCTGTGGTCTGTGGGTTCATTCTTCGAATCCCCACGATCAAGGACCTACTGAAGAATGAAATTCCGGTATCTCAACTCCCTGTTGCTCAGTGCTTCCCTTTCATCTGAAAGCAGTGCAGATGTTGAGGGAACTCCTGTTTCTGGGTCATACAGGCGCATAGGGGGTGCCTTTGCAAAACTCCTCTGAAAGCTGGAGACTGGCCCTGTGAGGCTGGTTCCTGCACTTCCACGTCCCCTCTCTCACCAGCACCTCTGCCTCCCTGTGGTGGCCAAGGGAGCCGCTCTGGGTTTGTACTCCTGGTGTCCCTAATGCTCATGTTCCACTAAGAACACCCCAACGACAAAGCGCTTTGAGCCCCAAGCCTTGGTGACACATCTGTTGGTGTCACAGCTTTTGGTGAAATGTCCTGTCCATTCCTATGTGTAGCCATTCTCCTTTTGGCCGAGTGGCTGGGGGCAATGAGGTGTCAGCACCAGCTGTGCACTTGATCCAAGACTGGCGATTTCCTGCACTACGGAGGTCCTGCTGCCATTTTCGCGTCTAGATCCGTCTTTCAGATACCCTTGCACTGTTGTTATGGTGAATTCCCCATTGTCCTTTTCTGTTTGGGGGTCTCACTCAGGGTTATGCTAGTTTATCAGGCAGATTTTGATATCTTTGGCCCTTCAATGGAAAGAGTCACTCTCCTAATCTTTTTCCTTCTAGGTCCTCTGCCCCTTTGTAAATTTTTGTTTGTCATATAGCACCTGGGAGAAGGGCAGAAAGGAAGTAACATCTACCTCCTCCTTTGGTGGTGTCCAGGACTCGAAACCTTGCCCCACCTTACATGAGAGAGGATAACCAAGGATTTGAGTTAGTTCCATTTGTTGATGACCGGAAACCATTTATTGCTCTGTATGCATCGAAAACTTTCGTGGTTGCCACAAGGCTTTACCGTGGTGTGATGCTAGAGCAGTGTTTTTCAGCCTTTTTAAATCTCACAGCACACTTGACCCTGTAGTTAAATTTCCACTGCACGCTTAGATTATGTTGATCCAAAAAGAGTCAAAAAAAAAAAAGAATATACTTATTGTGGTTTGAACTTCTTTCAAGAATCATTTAATTGATGATCTTTAAAAATTTTTGCAACATACCTAAGATCTTCTCACAGCACACAAGTTGAAAATCACTGTACTAGGCTCGGTGCCCATAGCTCAGTGAGTAGGGCCCCAGCCATGTACACTGAAGCTGGTGGGTTTGAGCCTGGCTTAGTCCAGCTAAACAACAATGACAACTGCAACCAAAAAATAGCCGGGCGTTGTGGCGGGCGCCTGTACTCCCAGCTACTCAGGAGGCTGAGGCAAGAGAATCGCCTAAGCCCAAGAGTTTGAGTTTGCTGTGAGCTGTGATGCCATGGCATTCTACCAAGGGTGACATAGTGAGAGTCTGTCTCAAAAGAAAATATTAAAAAAAACAAAAAAGGAAAGAAAATGACTGTGCTAGTTCAATTCATAATTGCCAAGATGTAGAAACAACCCAAGTACCCATCATCCCATGAATGGATTAACAAACTGTGGTATATGTACACCACGGAGCACTATTCAGCCATAAAATGATAGAGACTTTACATCTTTTCTGTTAACCTGGATGGAGCTGAGACATATTCTTTTTAGTAGAGTATCACAAGAATGGAAAAGCAAGTATCCAGTGAAGAAAAACGACTACACGCCCACGAGTATGTTCAAGTGGGGGGAGGGAAGAGAAGGAGAGAGGGGAGAAAGGAGGGGTGGCTGGGCTCTCCCCCGATGGACACAGTGTGAGGGTGGACAGCACATGCCCAGGATGAAGGGCTCAACTACAACTTGAACTTATCTTAGAAATACAGACAGTGTAACCTAATCATTTGTACTCTCATATTAACCTGAATTAAAAATAAACTAAAACAGAGAAAATCACTTTGCTAGAGGTACTGTCTCCGAAGCACAGTGTGGTCTGGAGTTTAGGGACGAGGCTGGATGCCTTATAAGGGGAATGTGCTAAATGGAGAGAGGAGAGAGGAAGAGAGAGACAGGAAAAGAAAACAGAAGGGAAAATTTTATGACCAAGGAAAAGAGCTTTATAAAAATGCAAAAATGATACATAACAGCTCCCCTTTTTTACAGCAAAGATAAAACATGCTAATAACCTCTGCACACAACTGTGATGACATTTTTATGGGGACGGGGGGGCAGGACCAGCACCTTAGGACCTGTGGCAGACCCCATCTACATCCAGCAGGTGTGGGGTGAGGCTGGGTGGAGGGGAGAAGGCGCCCAGGAGCCTGGGTCTGCTGCTTGCTGACCTCAGCTTTGCTGGGCCTCAGTTTCCCCCTCTATAATGCAGTGGAGACAATGCCCTCATCACAAAGCTACTGGGAAGATCAGAATGAGACGGCGTGAGACCTGGGCCTGGCGAAAGGCTTGTGCTCACCACACTTGCACATTTTCCAGTTTCAAAACAGTATTCATGAGAGTTACATCTAAACCATCTCTTCTTTGCCGTGAGTCTTCAAGGGTGTGATGGGAATGCAGGATTAAAAACAATTCTGTGTGTATTTTTACTCCTACAGTTTTAATTATTAGCAATACTGATGCTTTCAGGTGGGCAGCACTTGAAGGAGAAAGATTATAACTGAGTGATCCTTTGAGAGTTGAATGTTTTCCATTTATGACTACAGTCTGGCATGTTTTAGCCACCCTTGTTTTAGATCTAGAACTATCTGGCCTCACAGAATCGCACCGGACCTGTCCTTCCCCCTTGAGGATTCTCCACAGTCTTTCTCCAGCAAACCCTGTAATGAGTTGCGTTTTGTTACCAGGATGCCTGGTGTTTCCATGCCTACGAGTCCTGTTTTCCAAACAGCCTTCTGTCCGGCTGGTAGGAGCTAGCTGACTTCACCCCTGAAACATTTTAAACTTCCTGAAAGATGAAATGGCCTTGAGAGTTCCCACAGAACCTCTGCTGTGTTCTTTGATACGGTCAAGGTTCATGCTTTCTTTACGAATCGGATGATATTTTTGTCACTCTCCCTCTGAAAGGTAACATCCACCCCAAGCTACTTGGCACTGCCAACAGAAACGCTCATTTTCCTGCTGATTCCTCCTAACACTTTCATCTCTGGCCACTTCCTCGGTGATTCTGGTTTCCAGAACTTTTATCTGTTCTGGATGAACCCGTGTTCTCAGCCATGCTCCCCCTGGCATTTGTCGCTGAAGGCTGAAAATAATAAGAAGAAGTCTGAAGCATTCTCCAAGGAAATCGAGTCGAATCATATAACTGGAACGTTCTCGGTTATCTTGCAGATACCCCTGTGACCGGGTGTCTGCAAATGGTGATGAGATCATTTCTAGCTGCCTTTTAGTCTGCTGGCAGCTGGATTCCGACAGCTTCTTCAGAGTTTCTCTTTTTCTTTTTTCCCCCCGCAAGTCAAAGGGTAGCCAGCAGCACACAACATTGGATTGTCATTTTGACTTTCACACGGAACTTTGGGAAGTTCATTTTTCTTTGTTGCAGGCTTTTTATAGGAGGTCGGAGGGGGAGCGTGTGTGTGGCTTTACTTTTTCACAGTGGTTGCTAAGAATCTCCTCTGTTTACAGACTCCTAACAAATAGTGACAGCTGAAAGACAAATATGGTGCTGTGTTTGCAGGACGATGGACCCAGGCCAGAGCCAGCAGCCGCGGGGCACGAGCGTTCACAGTGAGGCCTCTGAGAGCCGGCCTGGCTTTATGCTTCCACCATGGCTTGAAATAATCAAAAAAGGTGTTTGCCTCTTGTTTTCTTTCAATGACAACATTATTTTCAGAAATCAGCCAGGGTTGTATAATTCAATAGCATTGTAATGTGATATAGTCTTTGTTTTTTTTAATCCCATAGCTTTTGCTTATCAGAGGTCAAAACACAGTATGATTTGTATCCATTTCCAAAAAAGGATTCTTTGACTTTTGGGTCACAGGCTGGAGTGTCACAAACCAAGAAAGGGAAGCCGGGGTGGATTCCTTCAGTCACCTTTCTCGCCCCTCCCCCTTGTGGGAAGGGTCTACTCCGCCCTGGGGGTTCTTCCCTGGGGGCAGAATGGTGGTAGTTTGGCTGGAGTTTCAGAAAAGCATGTTGCAAAGAAAAGAGAAAATAATGGTGTCTTTCTAACACCAACACACAAGTGAGTATCTGGATTCTTCATTTCAGAATTTTAGTGTGTAAGAAATGGATAAAATGGAAGGCTCTGAAATGACGCTTATTGAAAAGAAGGCCGAGAGGAGGTGCCACAGCATCTTGCCTGCAGTCAAAGGTAACAGCAGGAGATCAGAAGAGCAATGGGTGACACCAAGCTGATGATGGTGGATGACACACAGACAACTGCCTGGGCTCCAGGCTGTCCTCTAAATGCCCGTTGAGTATATGTCAACTCATTTGATGCTCAGCATCGCACCTGCAGGTAGAGAAAACAGATGGCATCAATAACGTGCCCCAAATACACAGCAAATGGCGGGGCCAGGATCTAAGCCAGCCGGTGTGGGTCAGAACTGGTGCCCATGTGCACAACACTGTGGGTCCCATGTCTGAAACCATCCATGGGTGATGACGGCAGGCAGGGAGGCCACCAGTCATCAGAGCAGGAATCCTTGCGTTCCTCTTGGACAGGCTTCAGCCCCGCTGAAGAGATTCACATATGTCGGTAGGAAGCTGACCAAGTGCACGTTGTCCTTGCCTTCAACGTGAAATTCATACTCTTGCTTGGCAGGGCCCTACTTGCCTTTTTAGCCTCTGATGGGACATTTTGCAAATGTAATTCTCTCTGTTGGTAATTCCACCTGACATTTTCCCGTAGAAACTTCTAGTGTAAATTTTCTCTTTTAGGAACTCAGAATTTCACATAATACTTTCTATGCTTATTCAAATAACAAACTGGAAGAGCAACTAATGGAAAACGCATGCATTTTCGTGCATAGAAGACTACTTGATCCTGTCTGGGGCTGAGTGGAGACTGGCAGTTCATTTCATATTCTCTTGTGCCATACGGTTATTTTATAAAATGTACGTGGTGTTATTTTATTTTTTTTTATTTTCTTCACACACCTGAATGGTAGTATGAGTAAAGTCCACTCTTTCTGATAATTGTCAGTCAAACATTGATTTTCCAAATATCCTAATCTTGTAGCATATTGGATAATAGTCTACACATTGCTTTACGTTATGTCTACTAAAATAATAAACTCCAGGGCTGGATACAGTGGCTCACATCTGTAATCCCAGCACTCTGGGAGACTGAGGCAGGCAGATCACTTGAGTTCACGAGTTTGAAACCAGCTTGAGCAAGAGCAAGACCCTGTCACTTGCCAGGCATGGCAGCTCACGCATATAATCCTAGCACTCTGGGAGGCCGAGGTGGGTGGATTGCCTGAGCTCATAGGTTCGAGACCAGCCTGAGCCAGAGCGAAAACCCATCTCTAAAAACAGCCTGGCATTGTGGCAAGCGCCTATAAATCCCAGCTACTTGGGAGGCTGAGGCAAGAGAATCACTTGAGCCCAAGAGTTTGAGGTTGCTGTGAGCTCTGATACCACAGAGCGTTCCTAGCTAGGGGAGGGAGGAAAGAAGTTAGGGTCCAGCGAGTGGAAGCTTCTGGTCCTGGGGACCTCCCTTCTGGAGGTCTGTGCTCCAAGTGAATTACTGGACTGCTCTCAGTGAAGCAATCTGGACCTCAGGCTCAACACAAGCTGGGCTGAAGGTGTGGTCAGGTGGGAGAGGACACCTGGAACTCGGCTTCCCAGGGTGCCCTCACTCTGCAGGGCAGGGCTGCAGAATGAGAAAGGGAAGGGTGACGAGGTGAGGGGACACACAGTACATCCTCGGGCCAGGGACTGGGGGAGGGCTGGGCAGGGACAACCGTGAGGCTGAGTCAGCACGAAGGGATAATCCAAAGAGATCAGATTACTGGCTACAGATTGCTGGCCGGGAGACACCCCAGGGCAAGGGACACAGCCCTGGACACCAGAAAAGGGAGAGGTCTTCATGTCCAGCTTTTTCCCACCTCTATCATATGTTAAGCTCTCCTTCTTAGCGTTCCCCTGAGAACCATTTCAGGAAGGAAGCATAAGAGGGAAGGCTATTCATCATTTATCTTGGTGAGCGATTATTTCCACATATAATTACTTAAATCATTGGAATAGAGTACGCTGAACATTAGATATAATGTGTATATATACATATATTTCTCATATGTCTAAGAAATTACATGTTTGAAGCTTATTTGCTTGGTGTGTAAATTAAATATTTGACCTCACTGAAACTTTTTTCTTATTCTAAAAACAATACATATAAATTGTAAAAGGTTTGAAAATTAAAAATATACATAAACGCTGAAGATAAAGCCATACTCAACATTTTTATGACCATGTTTTCAAATGTTATTTCAGTGTCTTCACTTACCAGATTGAGCCATATGAAATTATTGGTATTTTACTGTTTTTGGCTTATAAAGTTAGAGATTTCATAGGGTCAACCTAGTACTTTTGGTCTAGACATACATGCACATGTAAACATGTACACATAAACATGCTTATATGTATGGTCTAGGTAGGTACACACATATGTAAAAGTACACACTCTTCCTTACAAACGTGAAGTCACACTGGTTTGTAACATTTTTTCTTTTTATTATTATTATTATTATTATTATTATTGTTATTTTTGAGATAGAGCCTCAAGCTCTTGCCCTGGGTAGAGTGCCGTGGCATCACAGCTCACAGCAACCTCCAACTCCTGGGCTCAAGCCATTCTCCTGCTCCGCCTCCCAAGTAGCTGGGACTACAGGCGCCCACCACAGCCCCCAGCTATTTTTTGGTTGCGGCCATTATTGTTGTTTGGAGGCCCAGGCTGGATTCGAACCCACCAGCTCAGGTGTATATGGCTGGTGCCCTAGCTGCTTGAGCCACAGGCGCTGAGCCATTTATTATTGATACCGGAATTTCAGGCTCTTGGTCTCGATGATTCAAAGAAGGAATCAACGGACCACAAGAGTAGTGGTAAGTCAGGATTTATTTACAAGAAATTAGAAGTACAAGAAAAACTAGACCTCCAGGCAAAGGGGACCCAGGAGGGGAACAAGCTCTCCTGTTCCCTCTCCGAGGTCCAGCCGAGGTCTGCCCCTGAGCAGACTCAGGGGTTTATATAGTCCCAGGGAGTTGTTTTGCCAGAACTTCTTAGGGCGTGGGTCTTCATCAGTTACAGCCAGCTGTCCAATGAAGACCCAGGCCCTGGAAACTGACATGACATTGGCCAGTCAGATGTGCAGGAAGAGAAGACAGCAAGGCACCATCCATGAAATGGACTAGGTTCTAACTGTGGTTATAATTTGCATTTCCCTAAGAATGTCCCTAAGAATAACATTGAGTACTTTTTCATGTTTATTGGCCATTTGTCTTCTTCTGGGAAACTTTTGTTAATGTTTTTTGCCCATTCTTTATAAGGGTTGTTTGTTTTTTCTTGCTGATTTGCTTGAGTTCTTTATAAAGAATTGGTTATTAGTTCTTTATCAGTTTTGTAGCTTGTGAATTCTGTCTCTCATTTTGTAGGTTGTCTATTTGTCCTGTTGATTATTTCCTTGGCTCTGTGAACGTTTCAAGCTAAATCAAATCCCATTTGTTAATTGTAATTGGTTTCATGATTGCCATTGGAGTTAGTCATAAATTCTTAGCTTAGTTGGATATCTAGAACAGTTTTCCCTACTCTTTTCCTCTAGAATCCTTATGGTTTCGGAGCTTAGATCTAAGCTTTTTATCCAGCTAAAATTAATTTTTTGTGAGCAGTGAGAGGTAGGGGTCCTGGGTCCTGTTTTGTTCTGCCTGGGGCTATCCAGTTTTCCCAGACCATTTATTGAACAGGGCTTCTATTCCCCAGTGTATCTTGTTTTCTGCTTTGTCAAAGACCATTTGGTTGTGGGTAGATGGTTTTGTACTTGGGTTCTCTATTCTGTTCCATGTTCCATGTTTATTTTTCTGCCAGTACAATCCTATTGTGGTTAAAATAGCCTTATAGCAGAGTTTGAAATCTGATAATGTGATGCCTTCAGATTTATTCTTTTTGCTTATGATTGCTTTGGCACTCTAGATCAGTGAAGTATGACTTTGGGAAATTGATGGGGATTGCATTGAATTTGTAAATCACTTTGGGTAGTATAGACATTTTACCTATCCATAAGTATGATATGTTTTTCCATTTGCTATGTTCTCTGTGATTTGTTTACTCATAGTTTTGTAGTTCTCCTTGTAGAGCTTTCACCTCCTCTATTAAATATATTCCTGGGTATTTTATTTTCCTTGCAGTTATTGTAAATGGTGTTAAGTCTTTGATTTATCTTTTGGCTTGATGGTTATTACTATATAGAAGTGCTAACAATTTATGTACATTGATTTTATATCCTGAAACTTCCTTGAATTTATTTATCAATTTTAGGAGACTCTTGTGAAATCTTTGCTTCTTTTGGATACAAGATTATATCATCAGCAAAGAGCAATAGTTTGAAATTCTCTTTCCTGATTTGGATACCTTAATATTCTTCTCTTGCGTGATTACTCTGGCTAGGACTTCCAGCACTATTTTGAAAAGAAGTGGTGATAGTAGTCATCCTTTTCTTGTCCCAGTACTTAGAGGGAATGTTTTTAACTTTTTTCTGTTCACCTATTTTGGTTTGGGTTTGGCATACGTGGATTTTGTAATTCTGTGATATGTTCTTTCTATGCCTAGTTTGTTGAGGGTTTTTATCATGAAAGGGTGCTGGATTTTTTTTTTTTTTTTGAGACAGAGCCTCAAGCTGTCACCCTGGATAGAGTGCTATGGCATCACAGCTCACAGCAACCTCCAATTCCTGGGCTCAAGCGAGTCTCCTGCCTCTGCCTCCCAAGTAGCTGGGACTACAGGCGCC
>CAUYRH010020115.1:0-12114 GCA_963574655.1 Perodicticus potto | reverse complement strand
TGTTGAAGTCCCCTGTTATTATGGTGTTATAGGATATCATATTGCTCAGACTAAGCAAGGTCTGTTTCAAGAATCTCAGAGCATTTAAATTGGGTGCATAAATATTTAAAATTGAAATGTCTTCTTGTTGTATTTTTGCCTTAACCAATATGAAGTGACCATCATTACCTTTTTTGACTTTAGTTGCTTTAAATCCACATGTATCTGAGAATAAGATTGCAACCTCTCTTTTCTTCTGAGTTCCATTTGCCTGAAAAATTGACTTCCAACCCTTAACTCTTGAGTTTTGATTTGTCTTTTGACGTGAGGTGAGTTTCCTGCAGATAGTAAATAGATGACTAGTGTTTTTTAATCTAATCTGCCAATCTATGCCTCTTCAGTGGGGAATTCAAGCCATTGACATTTATTGAGATAATTGATAAGTGTGGTAGCGTTCTATTCATCTTATTTTGTGAAAGTCCATTGCTTAGCTTTGTCTTTTGCATCATGTGGCAACTAGATTCTGTCCTATAATTTCTGGGTATTTACTTTGCTGAAGTCTATTATGATGGCCAGTGTGTAGGACAGGTTGAAATATTTCCTGCAAAACTAGTCTTGTTGTGGCAAATTTCCTCAATGATTGATTATCAATAAAAGATTTGATTTCTCCATCAGTTTTAAAGCTTAGCTTGGCGGGGTATAGAATTCTGGGTTGGAAATTGTTCAGTTTAAGTAGGATAAAGATATATAACCATTGTCTTCTGTCTTGAAAAGTTTCATTAGAGAAATCTGTGGTCACCCTGATAGGTTTGCCCCTGTAGGTCAGTTGGCCCTTACTCCTGGCAGCTTGCAAGATCTTTTCTTTTGTCTTGACTCTAGATAAATTCATCACAATATGCCTTGCAGAAGCTCTATTTGATTTGAGGTGACCAGGGGGCCAAATCCCTCTGAAAGGAGTATGTCAGAATCTTTGGTGATATTTGGGAAATTTTCGTTTATAATATTCTCTAGAATGGCTTCTATTCCTCTGGGGTATTTTTCTTCTCCTTCTGAGATACCTAGCTCCTTCTGGGATACCTTGTATGTTTGAACACTTCATACAGTCCCATAATTCTGTCAGTGAATGTTCTGCTTTCTCTTCTTTACGGCCTCTTTAACTATCTGAGTTATCGCAAGAGCTTTATCCTCTACCTCTGAGATTCTTTCTTCTGCATGATCTAATCTGTTGTTGATACTTTCTATTTTATCCTTAAGTTCCCTAATTGGCTGCTTCAGTTCCTTCAGCTCTGCTATATCCTTTCTATATTCTTCATATCCTTCATCTCTTATTTGATTCTGTTTTTGAATTTCCTTTTGTTTATCATCCACTTTCTCACAATTTCTTTCATTGTTTTTTTAAGGTTTTTCACTTTCTCAGAAATTTCTTTCATTGCTTTTTTAAAAATAATTTTATTAAATCATAATTGTGTACATTGGTGTAATCATGGGGCACAATGTGCTGACTTCATATACAATGAGAAATATTTTGATCGTACTGTTAAACATAGCCTTTATGGCATTTTCATAATCACTATATGAAGACATTGATATTCTACATTTAGTAAGTTTCACCAGTACCCTGCTAAGATGCACTGTAGGTGTGATCCCACCAATTGCCCTCCCTTCACCCATCCTCCCCCCTCCCCTCCCCTCCCTTTGCCTTTTCCTTGTATTCTTGTGCTGTAATTGGGTTTTAGCCTTCATATGAAAGCTATAAATTAGCTTCATTGCTTTTTGATTGTTTTTCACTTTCTCACCAATTTCCTTCATTGTTTTCATAACCTGTATTTTAAATTCCTCTTCTGTCATTTATAACATTTCTTTGTAGGGGGAATCTTCTGTGATAGTTATTTCATGATCCCTATAAGGGGTTACTCTGGTTTGGGATTTCATGTTGCCAGGATTTTTATGCTGATTCTTCTTCATGAGTGCTTTCTTGTATTTCTTTCCTTACCCTAATTTTCCTTTCACTTCTTCTTGTTTGTTAAGTTTCTGTACTGCTGGCCTGAAGTTTTAATGAGTCCTTTTGGTGCAAGACCAGAAGGATGAAAAGATTGAAGAGCAAGAAGGGAAAAAAGATTTAAAGAGAAAAAAAAGAAAAAGAAAGGAGAAAGAAGAAGAGGTGAGTAAAAGGAAATATTGACAAAAAGAAGAAAGGCACTGAAAGAAAGAAACAAGAGAAATATAGGAGTGTAGTAGGGTCCTATGGCCCAACCTTAAAGACTCTCAACCTCTAGGGGTGCTGGGTTGGGTGATTCCCTTGAGGTCAACAGCTCAGCTCAGACACAATACCCCCACCTCCACCAGGTAGAGGAAAGACAAACATATTGTAAATCGAACTGAAACAGACACAAAAAGACACTTATGGGATAAAATTAGGTGGGAAAAAAAACAAATAATAGGGACAGAAACACTAGCAAAAATGAAATTCCAATTATTGAAGAAGGCAAAATGGAAGATTGTATTTCCATTGTAAACTAGAATGGTGAAAAAAAGAAAAGAAAAGAATAAAAATGTCAAGGAAAAATGTTGAAATTAAAAAACAAAAAACAAAAACGAAAACCCCCAAACCAAGAAACCAAACAGTATGCATATCTTGCTTAATATTTACCGGGCAACAGGTGATCTTCTGAGGTATGAGATGTTAATCACAATGTGGATACAGCTGTACAAGATGGGGACTGAAGGCCTCTGCTGATTTCTCAGACCCTGCAGGCTTGGGAGCCCAAATGACTCCTCAGCCCACTCAAAAGACACTCTAAGCAATGATCCTTTGCCAAGCAAAAAGAAGCTTTCCTGGGATAGCACTTATCCCTGGGATCTGTCCTGACGTGACTGCCTGCTTATCCAGTGCACAAAATCCAGTCTCCCTCTATGCCCCTGAGGGCTACGGCTGTTAATCTGCTAAACACTTGTATCTCCACACTTGCTCAGCATCTCAATCCCCACCTTTGGGCAACTCAGTCACTAGATTACTTGCCCAAGGTCTCCTGACTGATCCCCGCACTGCAACACGCAGGGGCAGCCCACAGCTGAGTGATATTAGCTCCTTTCCAACTCAACGGCTCAGTCTGGGGCCCCAGACAACACCCAAAGTCATCCGCTCATCAGCCCAAGATCTCCCAAGGCAGTTCAATTGAGTGCCCAAGACCAAAAAAACCAAAACATCCCCCAGGTAAGGCTTTTCCTGCTTGCAATCTCGCTGTTGCTATCATTACAGCTGCAGGCAGCCTCCGACTGAACAAATGCACCTACCACTTGCCACTTTTCCATTGCTTCTGTCCTCCATTTGGGGTCCAGAAGTCTCTCACTGGCTTCCTGTATCACCAAAGGGAAGCCTCTGGGTGAAACCCCCTGGCCAGAGATGCCTGGAGTCTTCTCTCCCCACTCTCACTGTGTCCAACTGCACAGAAACTGCTACTCAGCCGCCACCTTCCTGCCAGCTCCCTCCATGCATTCTTATTACTGCTGCTATGAGCATTTAGTTCATGAGCCCAACAAGGTCTGGCATAGCTAGGGGAGAAGGTCTCACGCTGGCATATCTAGGGGAGAAGGCCTCATGTTGTTACGTGGATAAACTTGTCTATTTAATTATTGTGATTCTCCTTTTCTAGGTTGTATTTTGGTGACCTTTCACGTGGAGTACAATTTTCTTTAAACCAAGTGCCATGTAGATATGTTTATCTGTATGTCACTCACCCAAACATCTTTGTAACAATTTGCCTTTTTTTGTTTTTCTTCTAAATCCGTGACCTTTCAGCTAAATCAGTAGCCTCTGTCCATGAATCCATGAATATTCATGTTTCTGTCCATCTCTCCTTTCACAAGAAATTAACACAACCAGGTACACCAGTGTTTCTCAAACTGTGGGTCATGTCCCCTTTGGGGGTCAAACAACCCTTTCACAGGGGTTGCCTAAATACATTCTGCAGATCAGATATTTACATTATGATTCATAACAATAGCAAAATTACAGTTATGAAATAGCAACAACAATAATTTTATGGTTGGGGGTCACCAAAACATGAGGAATTGTATTAAAGAGTTGAGGCATAAGGAAGGTTGAGAACCACTGAGGTACACTGTTTGAAGTTCTGGATTGTTATTTATTAAGATAATGGCTATTTAGTGTCACCTTCCTTCAGGGTGAGTCTAGAGTGACCTGCGTACTTTCAAATGGTGCCAGTGTATTGTGCAAAAACTCCTGTAAATATACCCCCATTACTTCTCATTAGGCACTACACAAAGAGAATTCCTCAAAAGACCAACATGAGGATTGAAGGAGGGGAGGTAATATAATACCATTCTGCCATAGATACTATAGACATGATCTAATCAATTGGCTTATGTAACCCAAGTAAGACAGCCTAGACAAGTTGAAAAGCACTATCTCAACTTCTCATGGCATCCACTCAAATGCAAAAAAAAATTAGCTTTCTGTATTTTTTTCAGTAAACAAGTAAGGGTGGCATGTATAGATGGAGGTATATGTTGACTCGAAATTCCAAAGTGGCCCTCTTGATATTACATGGTGGGAGTTGCTTGATGAAGCAAGTTGTGATTCAATGTAGATGAGATCTCTCAACATTTTCTAGACCCATACATTTCTTTGGGATCGTTTTGCCTCTTTTTTTGCATTTATTTGTTTTAACAAGATGCTTATAATAGTTGCTGCATCCAAATAACCAGGTCCAATGAGCATCATTATCATCAACGTAATGTGCCATTCTCATGGAACGGAGAGATGGTTAATTTTACCACAAATGAGACTATAATGTAGAATTAGAAAGTTTCATAGTCATGAGGTAGAGTGG
Source organism: Perodicticus potto (assembly GCA_963574655.1). NCBI lineage: Eukaryota > Metazoa > Chordata > Mammalia > Primates > Lorisidae > Perodicticus > Perodicticus potto. The sequence continues at coordinate 7,282 of CAUYRH010020115.1, read as the reverse complement.
TGAAAAACATATTATTAGCATGATCCGTTGAAAGTAAAGCGTTGTTTTATGGCTTTTACTAGCAAATATGTATATTAGAGAAAGACATTTTTAAGATCAGTGGATACATACCAGGTGTTGGCTAGAGGAACTATTAATTTTTTTCCAGCTATAAAACATCATACATAAAGCGGTTGCAATTGGACTCAAAATGTGATTGAGGAAATGATAATTCATTTTTATTGTCCAGATCTATATAGATTGTGTATGACCCCACTAGGCAAATTAAAAGAGAATGTAGCATGAATTACCATCCTTGAACTTTTCAAATCTCTTAGAGTGGCACAAATCTCTGCTGTTCTCCCATGATTGATTTTGAATTACTCTGTTGGTAGATAGAGAGTTCTACTGGCTTTCCCTTGACCTTTCTTATTACAAGAGCCCTGGTAATCAATGTGGAAATTCTGCCAGTGGATAAGTCTGACTCTTTCAATTATAGGAAGTAATAACAAGGCGTGTTTATCTCAGTAAACCCTTTGTGAGATGGTCACAAGCCAAAACTGGGTTGCTCATTTGACCTCCATAAGCCTCTAATCTGAATGGTGCACAACAAAATGGCATTTCAGGTCTCCAGGATTAAGGTAATTTTAGAGACAGAATTTAGCATTCTCTCAAGTGTCTAATTATTTCCTCTTTTCCAGTGCACAGCCAGCCTAGTAAATGGCCACAGATTATTTGGGGGAAGGTAGAAAGAAATTCTGAGTATTCACTTTTGCTCACACAGAATGATTCTTCCTTGAGGGCATGTGGCCTCTTTTGAATCAAGAGACCTTGGGTTCTTGAACTACGTCTGAGAATTGGTGTAGGGATTATGATTCTCTATTTCGGGTATTTACCTACTATTGCTTACCTAATCTGGTGTTGAGTTACTCAAAAAAGTTGAGCAGGCTTTCATATTCTTTTTTTCGGAGATGCAATAATCAACTAGAAAATGCCAAAAATTTCTGCAGGTCAGACTATTCTTATATTACTGTGTTGGCTCTACTGAGTAGACTCTTAAATCTCTAAATTAAAGAGTCACAATTTAGCCATATTTCATTATCCTCACAAATATTAGGAGAGCTTAGGGCAATGGCAATAGTGATTATCATTTCTAGTATACAAAGAACAGCCATCACAGAACTATTAAAGCACAAAAGAGCTCAATTCATAAGTAAATTTCCCTAAACTTGTCATGCCATGGTTGCTGAAAAGAAAAAAGAATAATTTGTGGAGGACTGTCCTTTGTAAGTTTGTGGGATGTAGTCAGAGGGTAAGTGAGCAAGATTTATATGATAAATCCACTTAAGCTTCCCAGTGGCCCTCAGCATTTGGATGCCTTCATCTATAAATATCTATTATACCTTCTGCATAATAAGTTTTCTTATTTTACTTTTAATCTCTACAATGTACATTTGGGTCCATATGTGCCCAAGCAAAATATTAGAATAATTCACAGGTACTTAAGGGAAGAGACTGAGGACTTAGTCATAACTACTGAATATGGTATTGAATGTGGAATATTTATCTAGGAAGTCTAAATTTAGCCTTATCAAACATTAGATCTCTAGATATTATCTAGAACTAATAGGTAGTAGGGAAATAAATTTGGAGGATGAGCAGTCCCTTGGAGTACCACAGCGGAGGTCGCAAAGTTTCTTCAGGCAAAAATAGATCAGGTCCTCTGGGAGGGAAAGTGCTCCTGCTGGCAAGGGAGATTCAACGAAATTTTAGGAACCATGTTCTTAAAATATATGATCGTCATCACAATTTTTAGTGTCTTATTCCTTACTAAACACTGGCTTTTTGTCCCTCTGGAACAAAGATCTTCCTTTCTCCATTTACAATTACATGCCCTTTGCTTCATCTTGAGCTCTTACAGGCAGCATTCTGTGAGTCCGGTATTTTATTAATAGTCTTTTCAAGGAAATTCAATATTTCTAGACTATACTCTTGAAAATTCTTCTAGCCTCTTCTTGCAGCCTAATGCCAAAGCCTGTCCTACAGTTTCAGGTATCTAACACAGCAGCACTCCAATTCCAAATAGCAAAACCTCTGTCAATTTTCAACAAATTAGTACAAAGTTAGTGTCTTCATGCAATAAAAAATTATTACCTCAAACTTTTTTTGAATCAAGATATCTGGGCACAAATTAGTCGGGTTCTTTGTTCAGGGTTCTGCCAAGCCAAAATCAAGGTTCTGGTTTGGTCTTCATTTTTATCTGGATGGAGTCCTCTGTTAAGCGTATTTGGGTTGTTGGCAAAATTCACTCACTGTGGTTGTCAGACTAAATTTTCTGCTCTTGTGGCTGTGTACCAGGAACTGTTCTGAGCTACAGAGACTCTCTGCAGTTCCCTGTCCAGTGGCTCTCTCTACAACATTACAGTTTGCTTTGTCAAAGCTAGTAGGCAAATTATTTGATGCTTCTTATTTCAGGAACTCATCAAATTTGACCAACCCTAATAGTTTAATTTCCTTTTGATTACTTAAAATTCAATTTATTGGTAAGATAATCCTGAGTCTAAGATCTTATTAGAGTGACAACTTGAGCATTCATACAAAGGGAAAGGCTCATAAAGGCATGAACATCAGAGGGCAGGAAATTTGGGGACCATTTTACAATTTTGCCTATGACACCCAGAGAATTTACAAAGCATCATAGAGAAAAAGCGGATGTATACAAGAGCAAGAGCAAAGTGAAGCTTGAGAATAGCAAGAGAAAACTGTGAGAACAGTGTGGACGCTCTGCTTGTCTCTTACTGTCTTCAATTCTGAGTATGGATGAACTGTAGGAGAAGCCAATATCCTCTGCCATGTAGCAGTGATGTCCCTCCCCAACACAATAATCAAACACGTTAGTGACAATATGCTGGAGCTGTCACAGTTGCTTTCTTTAACCTTCACAGTATAAAAATAAGTCTGCTACCTCATTCCTGCTTGAAACTCAAAACAATTTGACTCATGTCCAACATTAACCAGGAGCCATTAATAAAAGAATTCTGAGGGATAGATTTGCAGCTTAGCTAAATTGACATAATAATTAAGCACCATAATTAACAATGCAGGAAGAGAGAACTAAAGGGTTGGTAGGGCTATTTAGGACCAAGATACAGGTAATTTATATAAGGAATTTCCTATTATTAAGAGTTTATTATAGCTTGAGTAGTAAGATAGGTTTTTTTTTAAACGAACAGTTATGAAAGAGGAAGGAATAGCCATGAATATTCAGGAGATTTTTCAGCTCTACTGTCGGGGCCCCTATGGCCTGGTCTTGGTCGCTTCAGGAAGGAACCAGGAGTGACACGGATTTGAAGTCCAAGCTTGTGGGAGGCAGGCTAACCTTAATTGCAGGTAGCCACAAGCCCCCTCTGCAATGGCTATTTATTAAGGTTATATACAACAGGTGTGGAGAGTTAAGGTAATTGATATAAACAGGTGTAGAGAGTTCAGGTAATTGCATACGAGGGCTACATGCGTAAGGATTGCCACGTGCTCTCCTCATGTCTTCTTTACCCACAACCCTCATGAAGAACTACTAAGCATCAATGTTTAACACATGCTTACTAGTGAGTGACCGACCTTATCTCATTCTGGAACCCTGAGTTACTTGGGGGACTGCCCTCAAGTCAGGAAATGTCTCTAGGCTTGCCAGGAGACTGTCCTGTTCTCAGCGTTTCCTTTTAATGTGATAAGAATCAGTAACTGTCCTTTGCAAGCATGGTGTACAGTCCTCTACACCCACAGGCTGCTCCCATTGGCAAAGCTCTGGCTCAGGTCTCCACCAGATTCCCTTGCCACCAGCCTATCCCAGGGTAGCCCTGCCTGTTCCACCAAGATCTGATTCTCAGCCTCACGGGCAGGAGGATCCCCACTAAGTCCTTACTTCTGTCCTGGTCACTGTCCCCCAGCCCTAAAGGAGTACCTATTTTATGTGTTTGCTCCCTCTATACCCTTAGAATCTTCTTTTACTCCTTTTAGGAGTTAACAACCTTTTACTAATTAGTAACTCTTCATATTAAATTCTCCCTGTTTAAATTACTGGTGTTTAGGAATCATGCTTTCATGGGTATCATTTTATAGGGGGAGTCATTTTTCTACTGTTGTTGATATAGAAGGCATTAAATATGTAAATAAATATACAGGTCAGAAAAAAATGCAAAATACATATCAGAACAATACCATATATGTAAGTGTTCTCTACCTTTTTGTTTGTTTTTGAGACTAAGTCTTACTTTGCCACCCTTGGTAGAGTGTCATAGCATCCTAGCTCACAGCAATCTCAAATTCCTGGGCTCAAGCGATTCTCCTGCCTCAGCCTCCTGAGTAGCTGTGGCTACGGGCACCCGCCACAATGCCTGGCTAGGTTTTTTAGAAATGGGGACTTGTTCTTGCTCAGGCTGATCTCAAACCCCTGAGCTTAAGCAATCCACCTGCCTCAGCCTCTAGAGGTGCTAGGATTACAGGCGTGAGCCATGATGCCCAGCCTTGTACCTACTTTATTACAAAATGATTATTCATAGTGAAAATTATAAATGTTAGCATAACAATTGTGACTACATGGTACAAATCCTTAAATGTGCATAAAATCTTCCCATAGAGTATCTGCAGCAAATTTTTATAATGCTCCATAAATTATCATTAAACTACGATGGCTTATTGTTTTTAGTAAGACATCTCAATACGAATACTTCATATCTTTATAAATAAGTAAATAAATAACTGGTGTGACTGGCCCTTGGCTGGTATACAGGGTTAAACCCTTGGAATTAAATCTGAATAGATTAAGATGAAAAAGGAAAGCATTTCAGGTCAAGAGAACATTGTGAACAAAGGCAAGTATGCGTGTTGCTGTGCGTGCCTGGGGGTGCTCTGAGGGCGCAGGTTGCTTGCTGCTGCGTGCGGGCATGTTTCCATGCTGCTGTGTGCACGTGTTACTGCGTGGGGGGTGAGGTACTGTGTGTGTATTGCTGTGTGTGCATGTGCTGATATGTGTGGGTGTGTGTGTGTGTGTATGCTGTGTGCACACGTGTGTGTGGGAATGTGCATGTGCTACTGCATGTGGGTATGTCTGCTTATCGCTCTGTGTGCTTCTGTGTGTGCTGCTGTCTGTGCACATGTTGCTACACGTGGGTTTGTGTGCGCAGTGCTGTGTGTGTGCATGTGTTGATACATGTGGGTACGCGCGTATATTGCTGTGTGTGCACACAGGTTGTGCATGGGTATGTGCATGTGCTGCCCACAGACCTGCTCCATCCTTCTCTTTAGCCTAGATGGACATCCGCATTTGTCTCTGCTGCTGGCAGCCTCACAAAGCATCAGCCTCACCCAGTCAAGCTCTTCCACAAGAGACAGAGCCAGGGTCTGTGGTGTGGCTTGAACCAGTCTCATGTAGGGTGTATTGGTACAAATTGAACGTCTGTCACCTTTAGGATACTGTGTGAACAATGCACCCCTTTGCAGCCACACGAGCCCAGGAAGGCAGGTGTGCCCTAACTCACCCATTACCAGGCACATCAGCTCTTGGAGACAGAGGCCGTGTGTGTCCCCTGTATATTCTGTGTACCTCAGGGCAAGTCATACATGTGCCATAAAGGTAGACTGATGAGATCTGTGGGCTATATGTTCACAAAACTATAACCCACGAAGCTGATAATGGTACACACATCTCCACTAAAAAAGCCCCAAAGTCACCTTCAACTAGATTCTAACTCGACTCACCCACACACGTACTCTCCCATACACATAGAGGTGATTGGCATTGCCACTCAAAAAATTAAAATGTTCTTTCAAGGCTGAAAGACACAAATGCTTAAGAATAGAGCAGGCCGCCCTAGCTCCTGCAAGCTCACTGTCCTTAAGGTTCAGAAGCCAGGTCCCATTCAGACTTTCAGGGAACTGCTGGCTGAGGGCACACTCCAGCTCTAAGCACACTCACTTACTGCATTTGGCACCGAAAGGTAACACACAGCAACACATACCACACACACACACAAACAGCCTGTAGGCAATGAGGAGTGTATACGAGATCGCACAGTTCTCTCTCCCGGGATCCTTCCCCCAACCACGTGAGTGTGGGCCATGAAAAAAGCAAAGCTCCCAGAATCTCCTGACCTCTGCATCCCCTCAATCTAGCCCTTCAACACCACACCGGAGTTCAGTTCATAGCCGCGCTCTGCAATGGAATTTTCTGCAGTGAGGGAAACGTGCAACTGCGCTGTCCAATACAGTGGCCACCAGCTACATGTGCCTACTGAGCATTTGAAATGTGGCTGGTGAGACCAAGAAACTGAATTTTTAATTAAATAGTTAAGTGTCAAGTAACTTAAGTCACTATAGGTGGCTTGTGCCTACCACATCTGATAACCCCAGTTTATAAATTAGCAACAACTATGACAAACACATAACCCCTTACCGAGTGCCCTATTTGAAGCACTTACTCCTCCTGGCCTACAGGAAACACAAATATAAGTGGGGGGAGTGGTTAGTGTTTTTAAATTTTCGCAGTATTTGGCATGGTGCAGTTGTTCACACCAGCCTAGCACTCTGGGAGGCTGAGCCGGGTGGACTGCTTGAGCTCAGGAGTTCAAGAGTAGCCTGAGCAAGAGTGAGACCCTATCTCTACTGAAAATAGAAAAAACTAGCACCTATAGTCACAGCTACTCTGGAGCCTGAGGCAAGAGGATGTATTAAGCTCAAGACTTTGAGGTTGCTGTGAGTGATGACACCACGGCAATCTACCCAGGGCACCAAGTGAGACTCTGTCTCAAAAAAAAAAAAAAAAAAAAAAATTCCTAATTTCTCTGTAAAACAGATAACAGATCTTACTATGTGTCTTTACAGATGAAGAATTAATCTGAGATGTTGAGTGACATTCCCAAAGTCCCACAGCCAAGAGGGTTCAAACCTTGATCTGTCAGATACCAGCTTTGTACACTATACCCCATGAGCTAGGGGATAAGAATTAACTGAATTTCTGCATGTATAAGGTATTGTGGCTCGGCGCCTGTAGCTCAATGGGCTAAGGTGCCAGCCACGTACACCTGAGCTGGCGGGTTCGAATCCAGCCTGGGCCAGCCAAACAACAATGACGGCTGCAACCAAAAAATGGCCGGGCGTTGTGGCAGGCGCCTGTAGTCCCAGCTACTTGGGAGGCAGAGGCAGGAGACTCGCTTGAGCCCAGAAATTGGAGGTTGCTGTGAGCTGTGATGCCATGGCACTCTATCCAGGGTGACAGCTTGAGGCTCTGTCTCAAAAAAAAAAAAAA
>CAUYRH010020112.1:0-11357 GCA_963574655.1 Perodicticus potto | reverse complement strand
CAACGGGCTAAGGCGCCAGCCACGTACACCTGAGCTGGCAGGTTCGAATCCAGCCTGGGCCCGCCAAACAACAATGGCTGCAATCAAAAAATGGCCGGGCGTTGTGGCAGGCACCTGTAGTCCCAGCTACTTGGGAGGCAGAGGCAGGAGACTCGCTTGAGTCCAGGAATTGGAGGTTGCTGTGAGCTGTGATGCCACAGCACTCTGTCTAGGGTGACAGCTTGAGGCTCTGTCTCAAAAAAAAATAAAATAAAATAAAATGAAGTGTGTGACTCTATAGTAAAATGATATATTATATGAACTTGCAAATCGGCAGTTCCAAATTACAAAAACATTTACTGTGAGCAACAGTAATAAATTAAGTGGATAATGTAGAAAGACAACTACACGGAAAGGAACCTTAAAATAGATACATTCTGTTTTCCTGAACAAACTAGTTGTTATTCCATATTCACACAGCCTTGTGTATCTTATTGTTCTTTTTTTGATTTCCGACCATCTTCTGCATATTGCTGAGTGTGCAAAATTAAGAGCTAGAAGATATTCCTAAGTTTCAATAGTCTCTAATACAGAGTTAGAAAGAAGTTTGTTTGTTTGTTTGTTTTTGAGACAGAGCCTCAAGCTGTCCCCCTGGCTAGAGGGCCATGGCATCACATCTCACAGCAACCTCCAGCTCCTGGGCTCAAGCAATTCTCCCGCCTCAGCCTCCCAAGTAGCTGGGACTATAGATGCCCCCCACAACACCCGGCTATTTTTTGGTTGCAGCCGACGTTCTTGTTTGGCGGCCCGGGCTGGATTATAACCCGCCAGCTCACATGTATGTGGCTGGCGCCTTAGCCGCTTGAGCCACAGGCGCCGAGCCAGAATGAAGATTTTTTTTTTTTCAGAAAGAAGATTTAAAGGGTAAAATTTAGGTTTTACTTTGCTTAGGACTCAATAGAGTTATGATTAATCTCAGGCAAAGCATGGGCAAACACCACCACAGAGAAAAAAATGACTTAACTGGTATTCTATTGTATCATTGTGTTCTTAAATAAGGGACCATCAGGACTTTTTTTTTTTAGACATAGTCTCCCTTCATCGGCTAGGTAGAGAGCTATGGTGTCACAGCTCACAGCAACTACGGGCGCCGCCACAACGCCTGGCTGCTATTTTTTGGTTGTAGTTGTCATTGTTGTTTAGCAGGCCCGGGCTGCATTCGAACCCGCCAGCTCTGGTCTACGTGGCTGGCGCCTTAGCCGCTTGAGCTATAGGTGCCGAGCCGCAATGCTTTCTATTCTTAAAAGATGGGCCTAAAAGTGCTAAGACATTGAAGATAAAGGCAAAAAGGCAGAGGAGGCGGTTATGTTTTTAGGTTTGAAAAATTTAACAGAATGATATTAAGCTGCAAGAGATGTAAGCCTAACTTCCTTCTTTTAGGGACGAAACTACTCAATTTTTACTAAGATCTGTGCTTCACGTGAGATGATCTGCAAGCCCCAGAAGAGGTCTTGTGATTTTCCCAGAGTCTAATGGAGGTACATACTCCCTGGAGCTGACTTAGTGGTTGAGCCTTAATAATGACAGGGAGGTCAGCAAGGGGGACAGCAGGAGGACAACAGTATGAAGAACGCCCTAGGCCTGGTTCCAGTCTTTAGATTCTGGAAGCCAGCCACGAAAGATGCAACCACAGCCTTACTGACAGCCTCCTCTCACCTCCTTTCCTTCACCTCAGCCCTGGCGCCCCCATCGCAGCTCTCTCGTCTAGCAGGGGGGCTCCCTTAGACGCGAGGTCTCTCTGCGGACTCTTCTGTACGTTGGCGGGAGTCTCTCCTAATCGCCTTCCCCCTCTTTGAGGGTCTATCATCATATCCTTCAGAAAATCTGGACGTCCCTCTCAGTCTTCAGATCTCTTCCCTCAAGTCCAGCTTTGAGTCTGCGGGTCTCTCTCAGTCTTTTCCGGGTGTCTACGGGATTCCTTCCCTAAAGGGTCCCCCTAGCCCGCCTCCCCAACTCACCTCAGCTCGCGCACGCCAGGCGGCGGCGGCGCGGGGCCGCGCGCGCAACGTGCGCGGTGACGTCAGTGCGCTGGCGGCGGCGGCGGCGGCGGCAGGGCTGTTTGTTCTGCTCTCCCGCAACCGAGGAGCCGAAGCAGTGGCGGTGGCGGCGGTGGCGGCGGCGGCGGCGGCTGCCGGCGGTGCCCCGCGGGTGAGCGGGGCCTGTGAGCCCAGCGGAGCAGAAGGCGCGGCGGGCGGGCCCCGGCGCCGCGCAGACCAGCCCGGGGAGAGGGCGGCGGCAGCGAGCGGGCGGCCGGCGGGGACGGCGTGCGGCCTAGCGTCTCAGGTGAAGACCGGTGTCCTTCTGGGCAGCAGGCGGCATTGGATGGTCGGTGGGGTCCCGCGGCGCGGCCCGCGTAAGCTGCATTGCGTAATGGGGCCGGTGCGCCACCACCTACGCCATCGGCACGGCGCGGGGGCGGGGAGGCTGGGGCTACGCGGGCTCGGGCCTGCCGGCCTCTCGAGCCGTTCGCGCCGGGCAGTTCCTGCGTGCGCCTTCGGTGTCGGGGCGGCGGGGCTGCTCACGGCTGTCGCGCTGTTGGCACCGCCGTTCCCTGGTTGGGGTCGGCCAGCGAGGCGGGGGCGCGGGCGTCTTGGTGGGGAGGGCGAGCGGGGGGCGGGCCGAGGCTCCCGACACTTCCTGTCGCCGCCATTTTGTTAAGTGAGGAGGAGGAGGAGGAGGAAGCGGCCGCCGCGGAGTCCGCGGCGCGGCCGGCCCGGGTAAGTCCGGGTCTGGCGTGGTGGCCGCGAACTCCGTCGTGCCTGGCCGCGGTCCCTGGGGCCGGCCGGGCCGGGCCAGGCCAGGGTGCTCACGTGGGTTGGGCCTGGCGCACTCTTCCTCTGGCCTCTGGGTCATTTTGTCCGGGCTGGGGCAGCGCGTCCCCCATCTCCGTGTCCTCACCTTTCTAGCCGTCTCCGGAGCTCTACGGAGAAAGGGGTAGGTCCTCTAAGGGAGGAAGTGGGCTGCTGCCGTATGCCAACCCGCGGACAGGCCACGGGGCGGGAGAGTTGACCTGGGGGGCGAGTTTGACACTCTTGACCCACCCACTCCCTGTTTGGCAGCCTCTTGCTCGACGCTTTGTTTTGCTTGGTCGGTGGTGGCTGGCGTCCTTGCCACGGTCTCATTTATTTGTGGTGGTTTGGGGTGGGAATGTGGGGGAGTTGTGATTCAGCGAAATAAAATGATCCCCTCCAAAACGGAAATAGCACAACTTCACCGGACTGAGATGCCCCAAGGCCTGGCCTTGAATGAAGATGGGAAATCCTACTTCGGTGTAGTGGACGATGTAAATACCTTTCTTTAGTCCTGTTGATGAGTCATGTGCTTCTCTTGCGCGGCTTCTCTTTTACTCAAGACCATACTTTTTTATTTTTAATTTGCTTGTTTACTTATTTACGTTTCATGCAGCCCAGTGGGGTTTAAGTCACTGTCGTTGGGTTCAGTTATCTCTCTCTTAAGTACATGTTGGAGGCAAATGATCTCTTGGAATCTCTGCCTCTTGAGAATTGAAATGTTTGCTTACCGTTAAGAGGGCTCCACCATTTCGTGGTTAACAAAAAACAAGTTGCATTGTACCTATAAGCCAGTGGGTCTTTGGTTCTGTAATAATGGTTGGAAGATTTTTAGGAATGGAGATGTCAAGTTCCCTAAAAACTCCTTTGAATTTGTAGTCCTTAAAAGTTGTAAAGAAAGAGATACTCTAAATGATTTTTGAATGTATGTGTTCAGTTTCAAGCTTTTGGATGGCATAAGGTCTGTTTTATGACCTTGCCAATAATTTAATAAAACCGTTAAGACGTTTCTTTCCATTTAATTTGTATGAGGATTATCTTCCCACCAAGGTATTGTAGATAACCAACTCCTTCCCTCAAAAGACTTCAACCAGGGAAAGATAAACGCCACAGATGGTTTCCTTGACCACATCTAGCATGAAAAGCCTAATCTGAAACAAAATGTATTACTGCCTTATTGTTCGGCATACCTCTTATTTTGGTTGGAAACATAGTATCTGAGCTCTAACTGTAGTAAATTTGTCTTTTAAGACTGTTTTAGTTGATGTTAACTGGAAGGAGTAGAGCCCAGATCTGTGTGTATTACTTAGCTTTCAGCTCAGTAGAATTGCTGAAGATGAGGAACTTTGTCTACCCATGAAAAGTTAGATGTGAAAGTAACTGCATTTTAAGAATTATTTGGTTACTCTGGGTTACTATATGCCTAGCTTCCTTAGCTTGGAAGGGCAGTGGAGGAAAGGGGAATTAGCTAAGAATTACAAGAGAATCATTGGGCACTTAGTAAAATTTCCACTAAATTATTGAATTGTTGAAAGGAATTTAGACTTTGTTTCCAAAAGTTACTTTTTTGAGCCATTTGTTGTGATCTTTGTACTGTATTGCGCTTTTGCTTTTGGAAGTTGGGGGTGTGCAATATTTTCCTGTTACACAATTCAAGTTATTGAATGACTTGAGATTTACAGATTTGAGAGAAATGGGAATTTTTTGTTTCTAAAGTGAGAACCATTTGGTACCTCAGTGATTTGAAAATGCTGGAGCTATGAAATACACTTCTGACACCCCATGATTGCGTGGACATAAAATGTTTTGTTTTGTTTTTTTGAGACAGTCTCAAGCTGTCGCCCTGGGTAGAGTGCAATGGAATCAAAGCTCACAGCAACATCCAGTTCAGGCTCAAGCAATCCTCTTGCCTCAGTTTTTTTATTTTTAGTAGAGACAGGTCTCGCTTTTGCTCAGGCTGGTCTTGAAGCCAAGCCATCCACCAGCCTCGGCCTCCCAGAATTCTAGGATGATAGGCATGAGCCACCGTGCCTGGCCTGATGCTCACATTTAATGCTTAAGACATAAGTTTGTAGAAATAAAATTTCTGGCTGGGCACCTGTGGCTCAAGCGGCTAAGGCGCCAGCCACATATACCTAAGCTGGCCGGTTCGGAATCCAGCCAGGGCCCGCCAAACAACAATGACGGCTGCAACCAAAAAATAGCCAGGTGTTGTGGCGGGCACCTGCAGTCCCAGCTACATGGGAGGTGGAGGCAGGAGAATCGCTTGACCCCTGGAGTTGGAGGTTGCTGTGAGCTGTGACGTTACGGCACTCTACCGAGGGTGACAGCTTGAGACTCTGTCTCAGAAGAAAAAAAAAGGCGGTGCCTGTGGCTCAAAGGAGTAGGGTGCTGACCCCATAAAAATAAAATTTCCTCAGGTTAAAATTTTTTTTAAACCAAAATGTAAGTTTCATAAGCACAGGGTTTGGTTTGCTTAGGTTTGCCTATATCAACTAAAATAGTTGGGGTGTTTTGTTTTGTTTTTGAGATAATCTCTGGCACTCTAGTCTGGAACAACATGGTATGAGCCTAGCTCACAACAACCTCAAATTCCTGGGCTCATGTAGTCTTCCTTCCTCAGCCTCTTGAGTAGTTGAGACTACAGGTGCCAGAAGTAACACCAAGCTAATTTTCTTTTGTTTTCTTTTTTTTTTTTCGGAGACGGAGTCTCTTATGTTGCCCTCTGTAGAGTGCGTCACAGTTTACAGCAACCTCCAACTCTGGGGCTTAAGCGATTCTCTTGCCTCAGCTTCCCAAACAGCTGGGCCTACAGGCGCCCCCCCACAGCGCCCAGCTATTTTTTGTTGCAGACGTCGTCGATTAGATGGCCTAGGCTGGGTTCAAACCCGCCAGATCAGTGTATGTGGCCAGAGCCATAACCAATGTGCTACAGGCACAGAGCCTAATTTTTCTTTTCCTTTTGAGACAGAATTTCATTTTGTTACTCTCGGTAGAGTGCTGTGGTGTCATAGCTCACAGCAACCTCCAACTTCTGGGCTCAAGCAATTCTCTTGCCACAATGCCCAGCTATTTTTTTTAGAGATGAGGTCTCTTGCTCAGGCTGGTCTTGAACTCCTGAGCTCAAGCAATCCAGATGCCTCGGCCTCCCAAGTGCTGGAATTACAGGTGTGAGCCACTAGCCCAAGGTAATTTTTTTTTTTTTTTTCAGTAGAGATAGGGCCTCCCAGAGTGCTAGAAATCAGGTGTGAGCCACCACACCCAGACCTTAAAAAGTCTTTGAATGAATAAATTAGAGAGATAAGTATTTGGCATGCAGTTAATACCAAATGCAAGTAAAAATGTTATCAGGAGGGCTTAAAGGAGTAGGGTGCAGGCCCCATATGCTGGAGGTGGCAGGTTCAAACCCAGCCTCGGCCAAAAAACTGGAAGAAAAAAAAATGTTATCAGGGCCAGGCGCTATAATTCTAGCACTCTGAGTTGGTTGAGGAGGTTGCCTGAGCCTAGGAGTTTAAGACCAGCCTGAGCCAGAGTGAGACCTCATCTCTAAAAATAACCGGGTATTGTGGCGGCACCTGTGGCTCATTGAGTAGGGCGCCGGCCCCACATACCGAAGGTGGTGGGTTCAAACCCGGCCTGGGCCGAACTGCAAAACAGAAAGATAGCCGGGCGTTGTGGCGGGTGCCTGTAGTCCCAGCTACTCAGGAGGCTGAGGCAAGAGAATCGCCTAAGCCTAGGAGTTGGAGGTTGCTGTGAGCTGTGTGACGCCACAGCACTCTACCGAGGGCGATAAAGTGAAACTCTGTCTCTACAAAAAAAAAAAAAAAAAAAAGCCGGGTATTGTGGCAGATGCCTATATTCCCAGCTACTTGGGAGACTGAGGCAAGAAAATCGCTTAAGCCCAGGAGTTTGAGGTTGCTGTGAGCTATAAAGACACAAACTACTGGGGTTGACAAAGTGAGACTCTGTCTCAAAAAAAGAAAATGTTGTTATCAGAGGACATGATTGGTCAGTAGTGACGTACAAGGCATGTGAATTTTAATTAAGATAATGTTTAGATTCCTAGGAATTGCAATAAATTGATTAATAGTCCGAGCAGCCTGGCATTCAAGTTGCTTCCATGTACAGTCTACTGTATGTTTCACACTTAGTAGTTTGAAATGTGGTGAGTGGGGTTTGGGCTGTGGTTTAACCTTGACCTGTAAAAAGTGTTTTAAAAGAGAGACAAAGTGTGCGATAAACAAATGGGCAGCATTTCTTTTTTTTTTTTTGAGACAGAGCCTCAAGCTGTCACCCTGGATAGAGTGCTGTGACATCACAGCTCACAGCAGCCTCCAATTCCTGGGCTCAAGAGAGTCTCCTGCCTCCGCCTCCCAAGTAGCTGGGACTACAGGCACCCGCCACAATGCCTGGCCCTTTTTTTTTTTTTTTTTTTTTTGGTTGCAGCCATCATTGTTTGGCGGGCCCGGGCTGGATTCGAACCCTCCAGTTCAGGTGTACTTGGCTGGCGCCCTAGCCCTTTGAGCCACCGGCACTGAGCCATGGGCAGCATTTCTTAATGTGAATCTCACATCGTCACTAGAAACTTGATCTTTCTTTTTTTTTTTTAGACAGTCTCAAGCTGTTGCCTTGGGTAGCGTGCAGTGGTGTCATAGCTCACAGCAACCTCCAACTCGGGCTCAAGCAATCCTCTTGCCTCAGTTTTTCTGTTTATTTTATTTTATTTATTTATTTTTTTTTAGAGACAGAATCTTTCTTTGTCGCCCTCAGTACAGCACTATGGCATTACAGCTCACAGCAACCTCCAGCTCTTGGGCTTAGGCAATTCTCTTGCCTCAGCCTCCCAAGTAGCTAGGACCACAGGTGCTCACCACAACACCTGGCTATTTTTTTATTGCAATTTGCCTGGGGCTGGGTTTGAACCCGCCACCCTCAGTATATGGGGCGGGCGCCCTACACTGAGCCACAGGCACCACCCTAGTTTTTCTATTTTTGTTTGTTTGGGGTTTTTTTTGCAGTTTCTGGCTGGGGCTGGGTTTGAACCCACCACCTCTGGCATATGGGGCGGGCGCCCTACGCAGTGAGCCACAAGCGCCGCCCCTTGATACAAATTTTTTTCAGAAAGGTTTCACACATTCCATTTTTCCAATTAGAGCTTGGTAATGTCTTATTTATAAGGGTTAACACTTTTCCCCCCACAAATTATAATTGTGTGAAAACAAAACGTGTCATTTTATGGATTGAGAAACAGAAGTGTGTCTGGGTTCTTGCTCTTTGACCTTTCTACCTTCTCCTGCACAGAGTGGGACTTTGTTTCCTGAAGTCAAGTTTCCTGACCCTGAGATAGGAGCCCAGTGTTACCAGAATACTCAAGAGAAGGTGCCTCTGGAGGGTGTGCATGGTCTCTTGGCATCTAGTCCTGTCTCTTTTCTCTCCTCCAAATATTCTGATAACACCAGAATGGCACATCCAGACTCCAGTTGGAATCCTACCTTTATTTATTTATTTTGGAGACAGAGTCTCACTCTTGTCACCCTGGGTAGAGTGCTATGGCAGTATCATAGCTCACAGCAACCTCAGTCTGTTGGGCTCAGTCAAACCTCTTGCCTCAGCCTCTTGAGTATCTGGGACTACAGATGCCTGCCACAATGTGTGGCTGGTTTTTCTGTCTTTTTTTTTGCAGTTTTTGGCCAGGGCTGGGTTTGAACCCACCACCTCCGGCTTAGGGCGCCGGCGCCCTACTCCTTTGAGCCACAGGCGCCACCCTCATGATTTTTCTGTGTTTTGTAGAGGTTGGGGGGGTGGGATGGGTCTCTCTTGCTCAGGCTGGTCTTGAACTCCTAGGCTCAAGTGATCTACCCGTCTCTGCCTCCCAGGCATGAGCCACTATGCCGAACCCTCTGTGTTACGTTTAATCTGTCAGTCATCCTTCCTGTAGCTTCACTTACTAGTCTTTTAAATGAGGATAAAAAAATGTACCTAAGAGGGCACAAAAAGCACAGGTCTTGGAGCCAGTGTGGTGGTGCCCTCTCAAGGTTACCTACTTGCTGTCACTGGTAAAGGCTACAAGGGGAAAGAAGCCGGAGTAGAGCCACTGACGGCTGGGAAGTGCACCAGCTGATCCCGGCAGGGCAGTAGGTGACATTAAGATCCAGGGGTGCTATGTCTCTTCTGCATGAACTCTGAGTGGAGACCAACGGGGGAAGCAGTTGAGAGGGGGATTGTGTTATTAATCTGGTAATGAGATTAAGGGTGGGGATAATGGGATTAGTAGAAATGTCCTGGCTCTGGGGGCATCTACTCTGGGATGGTTGCTTCAGAGTTTGGGGAAATGATTCTACAGGGGAAGCTGACATAGTATATCCTCAGGACTAAAACGTAACTTATCTATTTTGTGGAAAACTGGTAATGGTGAACAAAGGCTTGGCCGGGAAGCCAGAAGGAACTGGTATACTGAAATTTTTCCAAAACACAGGGACATCTCTTTAAACCTTTTTGTTTCCCTCGGCCCTGATTCAGATTGTATTGGCATTAGGGCTTTGTAAAAGGATCGTAGTCTCCAGGAAGCTGTTGGGTCTCCCTAGATGGGTTTGGTGGAGGGAACCAGACAGTTGGATTTGTGGAGTTCAGGGAAGTGGAGCTCCTGTTTGGGAGCCTGGAGTGCTACTAAAATAGACTTGGGACTTTTGACCAAAAGAACCAGTTAATGTCCATCCCTGTTTCTAGGATCCATGGGGTCTAGGTCCAGCAGGGTTGCCTTTTGTCTGTGTGAAGTATACAGTTGGAACATATATTTCTTTCAGAGGTTGGTCAGGCAATCTGAGCATTAACTTCAAATTAAGAGATACTGAATAACTTTGACATTTGTTCTCTTTGATCTGTGCATTTTTACAAATGCTTCCCCCCTGGCCTTTTTTTTTTGGAGATAGTCTTACTGTGGTCACCCTGGGTAGAGTGCTGTGGCATCACAGCTCACAACAACCTCAAACTTTTGGATTTAAGCAATTCTCTTGCCTCCACTTCCCAAGTAGCTGGGACTACAGGCGCCTGCCACAACGCCTGGCTATTTTTTGGTTGCAGCCATCGTTGTTGTGGCTGGCCCCGGGCTGGATTTGAACCCACCAGCCTCAGTGTATGTGGCCAGCGCCCTACTCACTGAGCTACAGGTGCCGCCATTCCCCCCTCCCTTGTACCATAGGTGTAGGCTATTTTATTTTATTTTTTCCTTCTAATTGTGTTAGCAGGTTCTGCCGAATGTAAGGAGGTCCTGGAACTTTGAGCTGTGGATGATAGGATTGATTGGGTTTAAGTAGAGCTTTGTGTCAGAGAGGGAGAGCTGTGGAGTTCTCCGTCAGTCTCCATCCTACCGCCTTCTGGCCTTGACCTCAACCAAGTTACATAAACTCCATAAGCCTCAGTTTCTTTTTTTTTTTTTTAAACATCTTTATTTATTTATCTATCTTTTTGAGACCCTGGGTAGAGTGCTGTGGCATCACAGCTCACAGCAACCTCCAACTCCTGGGCTCAAGCGAGTCTCCTACTTCTGCCTCCCAAGTAGCTAGGACTACAGACACCCGTCACAATGCCCAGCCATTTTTTTTTTGGTTGCAGCCGTCATTGTTGTTTGGCGGGCCTGGGCTGGATTCGAACCCCCCAGCTCAGGTGTATGTGGCTGGCGCCTTAGCGGCTTGAGCCACAGGCGCTGAGCCAAGCCTCAGTTTCTTATTTTATTTATTTTATTATTATTTTTTTTGAGACAGAGTCTCTGTTCCCCCAGGCTAGAGATAGCCCATGGTATCAACCTCACTCACAGCAACTTCCAACTCCTGGGCCTCAAGTGATCCTCCCTCAGTCTCCCAAGTGGTGGGGGATATTACAGGTGCCCACCATAATGCCAAGATAATTTTTTTTTTTTTTTGGAGACAGAGACTCAAGCTGTCACCTTGTCACTCTTGGGCTCAAGCAATCCTCTTACCTCAGTTTTTCTTTTCTTTCTTTCTTTCTTTTTTTTTTTTTTTTTAAGTACAGACGGGTCTCGCTTTTTGCTCAGGCTGATCTCAAACTCATGAGCTCAAGCAATCTGCCTGGGCCTCTCAGAATGCTAGGATTACAGCTGTGAGCCACCACGCCCAGCCATCACCTGGCTATTTTTCTAGCTCAGGCTGGTCTAGAACTTGTGAGCTCAGGTGATCTGCTCACCTTGGCCTCCCAGAGTGCTGGGATTACAGACATGAGCCACCTCACTCAGCCTGCAAATTAGTAATTTTTGTCTTCTTGTTTATGGCTATTGTCCCCAGTTGTTTTATCTCAGGCAGTAGAAGAAACTAAAAAAGTAAAAACAAAGCATAAAGTCCCTACTTATCTCATCATTTTCTCTTTCTTTTTTTCTACAGTCTCACTCTGTCACCATGGGTAGAGTACAGTGATACCATAGCTCACAGCAACCTCATACTGTTGGGCTTGAGCAATCCTCTTGACTCAGCCTCCCAAGTAGCTGGGACTACAGAAAGTAAATTTTTTTTTTTTTTT
>CAUYRH010020111.1:0-21672 GCA_963574655.1 Perodicticus potto | reverse complement strand
TTCTTGAGATACTTTGCTAAGAAGAATATATTCCAGCTCCATCCATGTAAACACGAAAGAGGTAAAGTCTCCATCTTTCTTTAAGGCTGCATAATATTCCATGGTACACACGTACCACAATTTATTAATCCATTTGTGGGTCGATGGACACTTGGGCTTCTTCCATGACTTAGCAATTATGTGACCCAGGTTTAAATCCTAGTTGCTCCCTAGTAGCTGCATGGCCTTGGTAAATTACTAGGTATTTTTCTATACTAGATGTAAATATCTCCCAGCTTCTTCAATAATTTACTCATTTGGCTTGGCGCCCATAGGACAGTGGTTACGTCCCCAGCCATATACCCTGAAAGAAGTTTGGGACATCATCATCTCTAGTTTTGTATTCACTTCAGTTGGTTTGAACCCAGCCCGGGCCAGCTAAAACAACAATGACAACTGCAACAAAACTGCACCAGGCATTGTGGTGGGCGCCTGTAGTCCCAGCTACTGGGGAGGCTGAGGCAAGAGAATCTCGCCTAAGCCCAGGAGTTTGAGGTTGCTGTGAGCTGTGACACCACACCACTCTACCAAGGGTGACATAGTGAGACTCTGTCTCTAAAATATAAATAAACAAATAAATAAAGTAATTTATTCATTTGACATAGTTTTGTGTTTGTCAGTTTCTTTGTCAAGACTATAACTAACCCTTACTGTTTCAGTTAAAGCAAAGCCCATAATTGAGATGTTAAAATTTATTTTATTTATTTATTTATTTATTTATTTTTATGAGACAGAGTCTCACTTTGTCTCCCTCAGTAGAGTGCTGTGGCATCACAGCTCACAGTAATCTCAAGCTCTTGGGCTTAAGTGATTCTCTTGCCTCAGCCTCCAAAGTAGCTGGACCTACAGGTGCCCGCCACAATGCCCTGCTATTTTTTGGTTGTAGTTGTCATTGTTGTTTGGCAGGCCAGGCTGGATTCGAACCCACCAGCTCTGGTGTATATGACTGGTGCCCTAGCTTCTGACCTACAGGCACTGAGCCAAGAGACCTTAAAATTTAAAAGGTGATTTTAAAGATGATCAAATGGCGTATGTCTGTATGTAATATAATTTATGTCATTTAAATACAGTTGCAGTTGTGGTTGGATAATCCGAAGATTCAGCTGACATTTGAAGCTACACTACAACAGTTAGAGGCGCCTTATAACAGTAAGCAGTATGTTCAATAAGACTAGTTTTGGACTAGATTGTGAAAATTGATATTTCCTTTCAGGAGCCCCATGGTTCCTTGATAATATTTTCATTTATATTTCTATAGTATTTCATCTTGTGTAGTGCAAAATGAGTCTTATAAAAAAACCTATTTTCAGGCAGCGCTTTTGCTCAGTGGGTAGAGCTCCGGCCCCACATACCAAGAGTGGCAGGTTCGAACGTGGCCCTGGCCATCCTACAACAAAAAAATAGCCGGGAGTTGTGGCTGGCGCCTGTAAGTCCCAGCTACTCGGGAGGCTGAGGCAGGAGAATCTCGCATAAGCCCAGGAGTTGGAGGTTGCTGTGAGCTGTGATGCAATGGCACTCTACCGAGGGCAATAAAGTGAGACTCCATCTTTTAAAAAAAAAGAAAACCTATTTTCTTTTATTTTGTTTTCCTGGTCTTTAAACTATGTTGACAGATGACTTCAGATTACTAAGTAATTTTCCTAGACATGTTGTCCATGGATCAGACATGGAATACTGTGTTGGCACTTGGTTGGCTGGTTTTCTTGCTTCCCACTTGCCCTTAAGAAAGTCTTGTGAAGTTTTTGCTAAAGCAAATGAGTGTTAACAACTACTTTGCAAAGGCTTGATTTTGTTCTCTTTCTATCTGCAATGGAATGCCGTTCTTGAAAATTAATTAGCCAGGCATGGTGGTGTGCACCTGTAATCTCAGCTATTTGGAAGGCTGAAGTGGGAGGATCACTTGAGCCTGGGAATTAAAGTTCAACCTGGGCAACAAAGCAAGACCCTTGTCTTCAAAAATAAATACATAAATTCCAGATTATGTGACATATATTTTGGTCTACCTCACAGACTAACAGTTCTAAAAATCACTCTGCAAAAGGAGTTACAAGATCTGAAGTTTATGGTAAAGATATGTTGAATGATTTCATGAAAGAGAACTACAAGAGGTAGAAGAATTTTCTGCTTAAAGTACTGAAAATATAAACATGTTTTTAATCCACTTATTTCATAGGTGATACTGTGCTTGTCCACCGAGTTCACAGTTATTTAGAGCGTCATGGTCTTATCAACTTCGGCATCTATAAGAGGATAAAACCCCTACCAAGTAAGGACTTACCTGGCCAATGAATTTCATGGTTTTAAATTATGATTCCAAGGTTATACTTTATATTCATGATGTTGTTAGAATTTTATTTGGACTTGTAAATCTATATTTGAGATCAGAATATCCCCAAGTTTATCTTCTAAGTCAAATTGAAAACAAATTCTCTTAGTAAATGTTCATTCTGTTTAATTTCTGGTTTGATGACTATTTAGTCAAAGATAAAAAAATTTTAAATTCCAATTTAAAAAAAATAAGTAGGCTCGTCGCCTGTGGCTCAACGGGCAAAGGCGCCAGTCACGTACACCTGAGCTGGCGGGTTCGAATCCAGCCCAGGCCCGCCAAACAACAATGACGGCTGCAACCGAAAAATGGCCGGGCGTTGTGGCGGGCGCCTGTAGTCCCAGCTACATGGAGGTGGAGGCAAGAGACTCACTTGAGCCCAGGAATTGGAGGTTGCTGTGAGCTGTGATGCCACAGCACTCTATCCAGAGTGACAGTTTGAGGCTCTGTCTCAAAAAAAAAAAAAAAATGTAATATTTGTTAAAAATGAGAGAAGTCAGTTTTACAAAGAGGAGGTTTGAGGTTTTTCTTTAAATGACCAGTTTTTTGGGCTGCTGACAGTTGCATTCTTTTCTTTTAATTTTTTATAAATAAATATTATTTTCCACTTTATAATGTTTATGTGGATAATGTCTGCCAGGGAGCTAAGAGATAGGGGTATTTTGAGAATTAATACATTTATTTTTTAATATTTTGCTTTTTCAAAAGGGGACACTGATTTAAGACTATAGAAGTAGAGATTAAAGGAAATAGCTTATACCCAGAATATAGCCTAGTACAATTATGAGATAACTGAAGCAGATTCTAAATAAATTAAGGGTCAGAGATACTGAAATACATGACTGAGGTATAATAAGAAAATAAATATTGAGAACATTTGGTATGATTTGTAGATGTTCAAATTGATTTAAAATTTATATATTTCAGATATTGATTTTAGATAGTTTTCATATTTTGAAAATAACAGTCTGAATTATTTACTTTGTAAGATATTATAACATATTTCATGAGAAAAAACTATAAATTCTTAGACCTACAACAAAATATTCTAATTTTTATTCATTTTTTGTTTTTAGCTAAAAAGACAGGAAAGGTAATTATCATAGGCTCCGGAGTCTCAGGCTTGGCAGCAGCTCGACAATTACAAAGTTTTGGAATGGATGTCACACTTTTGGAAGCCAGGGTAAGCATTTTATTTTGGATTTAGAAGCTTGATCTAGTGGAAATATGGTAAGGAAATTATCTCTTGCAAATTAAGGAATATATACAACTCAGACTGAGCCAGACTGATGTGTATAATACTTAAAGTATTTTGGAGAGTGTTATTTACATTGGATAAAGCATTTTTGACAGTAAAGCCTTGGAAAGTGCTCAGTAAGTGGATCCATATATTCTTTTGATGGATATGTTCAGGTCATTGCTTCTTGCATTTAACTCTCAAATTTGAAGCCTTCATAGACCTTTTCTTTTTAGGAGGTAGTTATTTACAGTGATGGAACAGAGTAATTCCTTATTTGATGTTTAAGAAAAACAAGTTGCTTCTCAGTGAGGAGCCATCTTTTAGAAACCAGGGTATTGGTTCTCTTATTATTAGTCCTGGAGAGAGAAATAGGAACTGTAGGAGGAGAAAGAAAAAATGGTACCCAGTGAGGAAAAACAAGTATCATATAAGGATGCTACTATTCAGATTATTTTCATGGAAAAAAAGACAGAGTCTCACTCTGTCACCCGGGGTAGAGTACCATAGCATCATAGCTCACAGCAACCTCAGACTCTTGGAGTTGAGCAGTCCTCTTGCCTCAGCCTCCTAAGTAGCTGGGACTACAGATGTGCACCACTGGCTAGTTTTTTCTATTTTTAGTAGAGACAGGGTCTAACTCTTGCTCAGGTTGATCTCGAACTGCTCAGCTCAAGCAATCCACCCGCCTGAGCCTCACAACGTGCTAGGATTATAGATGTGAGCCACTATGCTTGGCCATGAATAATTTTTGAAATCTGATTATGTTCCAGTGGCTTAAAAGCCTCCCTGGCCTCCCACCAGTGAATAAAACACTTCTGAGGTAACCTAAACAACTAAAATTTTATAAAAGTTTCAAAACATTGTATGCAAGTCAGTTCAAATACTTTTTATAAACTATCTTTTTAAACAAAAAAGAGAGAGAGAGACAGGGAGAGAGAGACTGTCACCCAGTCTATAGTGCAGTGGCACAGTCAGAGCTGAACACAACTTCAGATTCCTGGGCTCAAGCTAGCCTCCTATTTCAGCCTCTGGAGAAGCAAGGACTATACACATCACCATGCCTGGCTAGTGTTTTATTTTAAAACTTTTTGTAGAGATGGAGTTTCACTGTGTTACCCAGACTGGTCTCAACTGCTCACCTCAAATAGTCTTCCCACCTCAGCCTCCCAGAGTGTTGGGTTTACAGGCATGAGCCACTGTGCCCAGCCTACACTGCTAATTTTTTTTTTTAGACAGAGCCTCACTATGTCACCCTTGGTAGAGTGCCATGGTGTCACAGCTCACAGCAACCTCCAACTCTTGGGCTTAAGCGATTCTCCTGCTTTAACCTCCCAAGTAGCTGGGACCACAGGTGCCCGCCACAATGCCCGGCTATTTTTTGTTGCAGTTGTCACCATTGTCTAGCTGGCCCCGCTGGATTTGAACTCACCAGCCTCAGTGTACGTGGCTGGTGCCGTAGCCACTGTGCTATGGGCGCAGAGCCTACACTGCTAATTTTTTAAAATATTCTTTTAGATTATGGGGAAAATCAAAATTAAATATTTTCCTGATATAGTCTGTTAGTAAAAATATTTATTTGTTAATTCAGAAAACATTTGTGTGTACTATGTACTAAGAATGAAATAATGAATTATGGAATCATTATGATCTCTACCCATATGGAGTTTATAATTTAGTGTATATGTTTTTAATTTTTTTTGCTTTTTTATTTATTTGGAATTTACAGAGTTTGCACATAGTTTCCTCATATTTGAAAATCTCCAGTCAGCCAGATAAGCTTGGCCCAATTTTGGGATGAAAGATACTGTCAGCATTTTCTGTTTGGTAGTCTCTGTGCCTCTTGGTGTAGGGCTGCATTGGAGAGCCATTTGTCAGAGAAATAACTTGACAGCTGACTTTGAGGCTAGAAGGGCAAGAGTCAGATCACAGTGGTAGAAAGTTGATATTTAAATAATGTTGGGATCTGTGGACAGCTGTTTTCTTTGTAAATGGCCCTCGTTCACCCTGTTCATTAAAATGTGTTACAGACAGCTAGACAGATTAAAGTACCTATGACTAAATATGTCTTCTGGCTATCAAATTGTTTTGTGTCACTTTATTTGATTCTGTACCTCTTGTATATCATTTGTTACCTATCTGTCCCTCAAATAATCTTCGAATTAAACTTCATTTGCTCTTTGTGCCCATGGTACTATTGATTGCACTCCATGAAAACACTACACCTTTCTTTTTAAATTATAAAAGGCAGAGCCATGGTATGCAATAAAAGGCAATTTGCTATAATTGTCAGGTCTGTGGGTAAAACAGAGATAAGGATTTTGGCCATTTAATTTCTGAAATATAGGATCGTGTGGGTGGACGAGTTGCTACATTTCGCAAAGGAAACTATGTAGCTGATCTTGGAGCCATGGTGGTAACTGGTCTTGGTAAGTACTTAGTTTTGTGCTGCAGTTCATAATCTGAGACTCATGAGATTGTTAAAGCTTACATTTTTAAACTGTAGATGCAGTTTTAAAATATATTGGTTAGCGTATTCTTCTTGTAGTAGTGAGAAGTGAATGCCAAATATTTTTCCTGAAAGGATATAATCAGTATGTGCAAATTTTATCTTTTGGCCTCGGGTATCTTTTTCCAGTTCTAGAAAATAATCCTAAGAAAATAGATAAGCAGAATGTTATGTTTGAAAATAACTTTTCTTTCTCTCTGGCTGGCTCTTGCTTCCCTTCCCTCCCCTTCCCTTCCCCCTCCTTCTCTTTCCCCTTCCCTTCCCTTCCCTCCTCTTCCCCTTTTCCTTTCCCCTTTCCTTTCCCTTTATCATCTGGGCTATGACCTGTGCACCACCATACCTGACTGATGTTTCTATTTTTAGTAGACTGGTCTCAACTTTACTCAGGCTGGTCTCAAACTGAGCTCAAGCAGTCTACCCACCTTGGCCTTCCAGAGTGCTAGAATTACAGGCATGAGTTACTGTGCCTGGCAGTGTTTGAAGCATTTTTATTATTTTTTATTTATTTATATTTTCAGAGACAGAGTCTCACTAGGTCACCCTCGGCAGAGTGCTGTGGCATCACAGCTCATAGCAACCTCCAGCTCTTGGGCTTAGGTGATTCTTTTGCCTCAGCTTCCTGAGTAGCTGGGACTATAGGCACTGGCCACAACACCCAGCTATTTTTTTGTTGCAGTTTGGCCGGGACTGGTTTCTAACGCGCCACCCTCGGTATATGGGGCCAGTGCCCTACCCACTGAGCCACAGGTGCTGCCTGTTCATGTGGCATAGTTTATAATGGTAGGATATTAGAAACTGCAGATGAGAAGGTTAAATTACTATACAGTGACAACTATTTAGCCACTAAAAATTGTATAGCTCCATAATAACTAAAATGTCTAGGGTATATGCTCAGCTGAAAAATATTATAAAATAATACATGTGTTATGATCTTTTTGTGTGTTTATGTCTGTAATTTTATATACTTAAAATCTAGAAAGGTTTGTAAGAAAATATTAATTAGTGAAATTATAGGTAATATTTTGCATTATGTTTCTCTTACATATTTTTACTTTTGAGTAGTTTTCCTTTGAGAAAAAAAATTAAATGTTCTTGAAGTAAAAATATTTTTACTTTGAAGTTTTTATTCACTTTTCATGGGTATGTTGAATTTAATTGTTTGAGTTTTTTCTAGGAGGGAATCCCATGGCTGTGGTCAGCAAGCAAGTAAATATGGAACTGGCCAAGATCAAGCAAAAATGCCCACTTTATGAAGCCAATGGACAAGCTGTAAGTTGAAGACAAATAATTTTTCAAATGTGTTTGCTTCAGTTGAAAACAGTTTTAGGGGAATGAATGGATGAACATAAGCACAAATGCAAAAAAGGGTAGAAATGATATGACATTATTCTGGTTGTTTCTTAACTCGGAGCTGTGTAAGAAGGGATTATGGTGTATATGCAGATTTAAATGTCTGTTCAGGCATTTATCTTTAGACATGTAATGAATGCCAAGTGGACAGTTAGCCTTTTTGTTTGGCTGTGGCCGTTTACTCCAAGAGACCTGTTGAATTGAAACCAGATTCTCCATTTCTTTGTTTTGTGCCTCCCATCATGTGCTTCAGCTCTGTGTACTCTTTATGACTTCAGTTTTGTGTTTATAAGGTTAGTTTTTTTGATGGGCTGATAGCCAAAGGGTAGCTCTTAGTCAAATAGGTAGATAGGCTAAAGAATTTGTTGAGCAGAGGCATAGGAGCTTCTTATACTTAGTATGACATGGAGTGGTTATTGATGAGTGGGAGTGGAAGTAGTTTAATCACTGTAAGATACACTTAGATTATGTAATTTAGTTCTAATTTTTTAAGGATGAGTGAAATTCAGAAGTTAAAAATTACCAACTTCCCCATCAGGATGAGAGCCCACACTTCTCAGAGTATAAGCAGATTATCTTTAGGGGAGGGAAGGTTTACTGTGTATGGTGGTTTAGGTGTTGTCCCTAAAAGTGATAAGATCCCAACTCTCAAATTTTATGTGAAAAGTCTCAGGGGACATTCTCACCTATTTCTACCAATCTTTAGTTATACGGGGTTCATATCAGGGGAGGACAGACTTTCAGGGAATGCTTTGGTTACTGTTCCCACCATCCTGGTCCAAATTTCCTCCAGAGCTTATGGGAGAAGAGGTTATGGGAGGCTTCTGGCAGAATAAGCAGAATAAGATGAGAGAAGAAGGATGAAGAAGAGATTAATTCAACAATTTAGTAAATTTCTTGTACTCTACCAAGATCAGTAAATGATATAGGGATGAGTAAGACAGTCCCTACTACTACAGTGTAGTGGTACTTGGACACACAAAAAATTTTTTTCCCAACTTTTTATTATGGAAATTTAAAAATATGCACAAAAAGTAGAAAGAGTGCTGTAATGAACCCCCTTTTTTCTTTTTTTTTTTAATGTAGAAATAGAGTTTTACTCTATTGCCCTCGGTAGAGTGCTGTGGAGTCACACAGCTCACAGCAACCTCCAACTCCTGGGCTTAGGCAATTCTCTTGCCTCAGCCTCCCAAGTAGCTGGGACTGCAGGCGCCCGCCACAAGACCCGGCTATTATTTTGTTGCAGTTTGGCCAGGGCTGGGTTTGAACCCGCCACCCTCTGTATATGGGGCCAGTGCCCTACCCACTGAGCACCAGGCACTGCCCTGAACCCCCATTTTTTCAGTCTTATCTGTCCCCTTCCTATACGTTGGGGGAGGGGGAATCTGGAGTATTTTTAAGCGTATCACAAACAGCTATCCATAAATACGCCAATAACACATAGTCAAGTTAGCTTTGTTAGTTTTGTGAAGGGCAATAAGAGAAAAAATTGCTGTGGAAGAAACAGTGGCAGGAGAATGTGTGAAGCTAAGAGGGGTGAGGGCAGGGAAGTTTGGAGAGCAGGGAGAGCTTTTGTGAATGGCAGGTCAGGACTTCACGGGGTTGTGATGGGGAAGGGCATTGGAGGTAGCAATGGTAGATGTAAGTCTAAGTGAAGTACGTCAAGGAGGATGTGAGGGCAAGAATACAATACAGAGCTAAAGTGCACGGAGGGGCTGTGCTGTGGAGCGTATGTTGCTTGCTAGGCTGATTTGTAAATTGAAACTTCAAAGCAGGGAAGTGACATGATCAGATAGTTGTTTTATGTAGATAGGCTGTTCAGCATGGAATTGGGGTAAGAAGCCTCCAAGATGACTATCATAATTACCCTCAAGATATTGAGGGAGTCTGTGCTAAAGATGGTCACTTACCATTGATGTATCATCTTTTTCTTTAGACTTTCCAGAATGTGGAGCAGGTTCTATTTAGTCTTTCTAACAGTAAAGGGAGAACTTTTATTTAGTAGAGATAGCAAATTGGCTGCTTTGTTGGTCTTAGATGAGCTTTAACACATTTTTTTAAAACATTCATTTCTAAATAGTATACCAGTACTACCCTCAAGAGGCCTGTGCTGGCTGCCCATCTGTGAACTGTTGGTTACCAGTGTGGGTGAGATATGCCAGAATGTACATAAGTTACATTGGTAACCACACTGTTAGTTCAGATGGTGACTTTTTTTTTCTGGAAGAAAGACTTTCTCTCTCTCTTTTTTTGTAATTTTGGCCAGGGCTGGGCTTGAACCCACCACTCCCGGCATATGAGACTGGCACCCTACTCCTTAAACCACAGGCACCACTCAAGAAAGACTTTCTCAATGAAGAAAGTGTTACATTGATTTATTCTGGCTCTGTATCTCACCAAGGCCAGCCCTTTGAGTAGTACTCTTTTAAATAGTTGTTAACCTGTTGTTTGGTTTGAGCATTTTATATGTATGTTGGGATATTTCTGCAGGTAAAATTGGTAGTTTTTGTTTAATTGATCTATACAGGATTTTTCTAAGTTGATATGTTTGTACTGGGTGCAGTAGCCAACTGGTAAGGAAGATTTTTTAAGTGTTCTCAAATCTTGGAGAGAATTCTTTGCCACTCTAAGTTATGTTTGCCTTAAGTTAGGTCATTAAATAAGAAATATCTGATTTTGAATCAAAAGTTTATATCTCAAACAAGAACCAGTACAATTAATCAAAGTATGCACCTAAGCTATCAACACACTTTGCCATCTTTTTTTTTTTTTTGAGACAGAGCCTCAAGCAGCTGTCACCCTGGATAGAGTGCCGTGGCATCACAGCTCACAGCAACCTCCTTTTTTTTTTTAACTTTACCAACTCTTTGGACTCCTTTGTAACACCACAGCTACATATGCAAACATGTTACACAACTGTGCGAAAGTATCTTCTTTTATGTCCTCACTTAGTCTACAAGCATCTTCCTTTTTTTTTTTTTTGAGACAGAGCCTCAAACTGTCACCCTGGATAGAGTGCTGTGGCATCACAGCTCACAGCAACCTCCAATTCCTGGGCTCAAGCGAGTCTCCTGCCTCTGCCTCCCAAGTAGCTGGGACTACAGGCGCCCGCCACAATGCCTGGCCATTCTTTTGGTTGCAGCCGTCATTGTTGTTTGGCGGGCCCGGGCTGGATTCAAACCCGCCAGCTCAGGTGTACGTGGCTGGCGCCTTAGCCCATTGAGCCACAGGTGCCGAGCCACACTTTGCCATCTTAATGGTAGCTTGTGTATGCCAACAGCGAAGAAGCCTGGAGTGCAAATGGCAATGAAATCACGAAAAGTGTTTTCCACAGCTTGTTAAGAATTGAATATTTTTCCTTACAGGAAGTGCTCCAAAGACTAGAAGAAGTGATGGTCAGTTGGTGGAAGGTCTGGTGAATATAGTGGATGACAAGTTTCCAAGTCCAACTTCTGTAGTTTGAGCAGCATTGTTTGTGCAACATGTGGTCAAGTGTGGCCTTGTAAAGAGGATTGGTCTGTCTCTGTTGACCAGTCTTGGCTGCTTAATCACAAGCATCCTCATCATTTCTCCCAGCAGTTGCAGCAGACGTCTGTTGTAATTGATTGACAAGGTTTCATGAAGGTGTATGGATAATACTAGCACTGGATAACCAAATAGACACCATTAGCTTTTATTGATGAATATTCAATTTTGGGGGGTTTTTTTGAGACAAGTCTCAAGCTCTTGCCCTCGGTAGAATGTCTTGGTGTCACAGCTCACCGCAACCTCAAATTTGTGGGCTCAAGCAATTCTCTTGCCTCAGCCTCCCAAGTAGCTGGGACTACATGTGCCCGCCACAATGCCTGGCTATTTTTTGTTGTTGTTGTTATTGTTATTTTAGCAGGCCCAGCCCAGGTTTAAACCCACCAGTCTCAGTGTATGTGGCCGGCGTCCTACCCACTGAGCTATGGGTGCTGCCTGAGTATTCAGTTTTAGACTGTTTTGGCACTTCATCTTTATTCAACCATTTGTGTTGAATCTTTGCAATTATTAAAAAGATCCATTTTTCATCATATGTAACAATATGATGTAGATGATTCACCTTTATGTCATGACAGCTAAGAAAGGCAAGCTTCAAGACAATTTCTCTTCTGATGCTCATTAATGTGTGCAGAATCCATCTATCCAGCTTCTTTACCTTGCCAGTTTGTGTCAAATGGTCCTGTATTGTTGGAATGGTAACGTCAAACTTGCTGCTAAATCACTCATAGGTTGAGATGGATTTACTTCCACTACAGCTTTCAGCACATTGTTATCCACTTTGGTCTCAGATTGCCTATATCGTTTATTTTCTAGGTTAAAATCACCAGAATGAGGGTAGTGCCTGTGGCTCAGTGAGTAGGGCACCGGCCCCATATACCAAGGGTGGCGGGTTCGAACCCGGCCCTGGCCAAACTGCAACAAAAAAATAGCTGGGCATTGTGTTGGGCGCCTGTAGTAGTTCCAGCTACTTGAGAGGCTGAGGCAAGAGAATCGCCTAAGCCTAAGAGCTGGAGGTTGCTGTGAGCTGTGATGTCACGGCACTCTACCCAGGGCAACAAAGTGAGACTCTGTGTCTAAAAAAAAAGTCACCAGAATGGGATGTCTCAGTACTGTGCATTCATCAGCCACATCCTTTCCAAACACTTTGTTGATATTTCCAGCTGTCTATGCTGCATTGGTTCAAATTTATTTTTTAGAGCAATTTTTTGAAACAATGGATAAGTCATGGTTCATTGATGGAACTTGTATTTGAAAATAACACAAATTTTTGACTTATCCATGGTTTCAAAAGATACATACCAAAACGTATTTGAAAGAATGAGGATGTACCTTCACAATAAAAATAAAACAGGAAGTATCAAAGTGAAAAGTTGACAATATCAACTGTCAAACTTAGTACGTAAGGAAATAGGGCATTTCATACTTATTAACCTAATAGTTTATGAAACATAAGAACTATGTTAATGTTTCTGTATATAGCTGCCTCCAGTAAGCGCAGAGTAAGAATGGATAATTATTCACTTGTAGATTAGCTTTGGGCTCATAGGGCAAGAACAAAGAGCCCCATTAATTTATGCTTATAATACAAATGTGGTTCATGGCATTAAAAATCTAAAGAGATAAGTAGGTCAGTAGTTTCATTCTCCTATTACAGGAGAAGCATCTAATACAGTATGTTGAGAGTTGGAATTCATTGCCTATTGTTGGGGCTCAAATTCCCATATTTGTTCTGCTACCCCTGGCTAATAGTTGAGAAGAGATGGGGACGGAGTAGGTGTATGCACCTCTCTCTGTGTGACTGTATCAGCTGAGTCTCCCTGTCAGCTTTCTTTAGTAGTTTACCCCAGGAGCAAGCAATGCCCCCCTAGAGTAGAAATTCACTCAGCCATTTATTTTTGTTTAGTAGACTGTCTGATGAAATCGGGTTGTGTTTCTCCGTTTGTGGACCTTGTCAAAAGAGTGATTTGGTGGTTCCGTTGTTAGTACACAGAAATCAGTTCTATCCTGTATAAGGTCAGCATTTCCTTAGAGTTATAAATATCACTTGTAATATTATCTTAAGGACATATACTCTACACCCAGCCATTTTGCTGCTGTAGGAAAAAAATCACGTAGCAAGTGATTTTTATTTTATGTTGTTGTTCAAATCATAATCACAAAGATCCCTGAAAGAGTTTATTTACCTTGTTCTCATTCTACCTTTGCAGCTAGAATGTTGAGCTTCTATTTATTTATTTATTTATTTATTTTGATGGGGGAAGTTTATTTTGTGGCTCTGGATGACTAGAACAAGAAGAGGTTCTCTATTTAGGATATTAAGGAATACAGCATAGAAATATAAAATAATATGGGGTTGGTAAGGGTGTCCCTATAATTAGAAAGGCTCTCCCATACCTGAAGGCTATGAAATAACCAGAGCTAATACAGCAGCTACCTGGTGATGGAGTGCTTTTATTGACTATAACTGGACATGGAGAAGGTTGGGAAATAGGGTAGTTCTTATTTCAGGAACATTTTGGGAGTTACCAGTGAAGGGACTGAAAACGTGGTGGATTGGTGGGGAGAAGGGGATAATGGCTTTGAATGTTTCCTGCATCTCCTGTACACCCGCTAGTAACCTGGGGGCTTTAGATTCCGGTTTTTTTTTCCCCTTTTTTTGAGTATTGAATAGGGTATGCTAATCGAATTCCTGAAGTGCTATAGCATTCTGCATTATAAGATCTCTGATCACCTTGGGGGGTATAAGGGGGAATGCAGAGGGGAGAATATTGGTAGCAAATGAGAGTCAAAGGGGAGCTGAGATCTTGATTTTCTTCTTGGGAGTGACTCAGTTGTTAGGAGGAAGGAGGACAACACATGAAAGGCAATAGGTACTGAGTCTCTTACAAAGACTCTTACTGATAGGTATGCTCTGCCCCTATCATAACGCAGCCAGTTTTCCTTTGCACATACAGTGGCGCTTAAGTTATTACACTTTTCACATAACTGTTGACCTTTTGGGATTTTCATCTTCCTTTGAAGAAACATCTTCGGTATCTTTATGACAGTCTTTCTCTAACCTTCGAAATGATGATTGTCAATCCCTGCTTTTTAAAAATAAGTGTGAAAACCTCATGCTTTCCATTGATGGTCCTGAACTTGGAAAATAGTTTTTCCCCCTCCAGTATAGTTACAATACTGACTTTCCTTTTCCAAATTGCTGTATATTAACTTACTCATTTAACAGGAATTTACAGGGCACCTCTATTATGTGCTAAAAACTGCTAAAGAGAACTCTTGTCTTATGTACTTTCTCCATACACCATAATCACTGCTTTGAGGAAGTCACCTGTTGATATCCCCTAAAAGATTCCTTTTGAGTTGGAGGGGCACAACAGTCTGTAGATTCACACTGAATTTTATTTGTATTAAGGATATACTTGTCCTTATTCTCTCTTTAGCAAAAATAGCTATATGTGATTTCCCTTGGCTGTTTGGGAGAATCTGAATTAAAGACTCTGCAGATGTAAATTTCTTCTTCCCGGTTCTATCAAAGGAACTAATCTTAATCTTGTTTTATCATAATTCTAGAAGTGCTCAGTGGGAAGAGATGGGGAGGGTGGAGATTAGTCAATGAAACGTTTTTCAAAATGTGATTCTTCTTGAGGATTTCTTGCTAAATTTCAGAACTTTCTGTACAACTCCTTTTGTTTTGTTGCTAGAGAGCTTATGAAGGCTGGAAGTAAAATAGATATACAATGTTTTAAAGATTTAAAGAGCTTGAGATGGTAGAATGCAACCAGAGGTAGCACTAAAGAGAGCTATCCTTCTTCTTTTGAGATTTCTTCTTGTGGTATTAGGGACCTTGTCCAGAAAGTTGTTTGGCTCTCCTTAAAGTTATTCTGCAAGGGTTTAACCAGATGCCCCTTGCCTGGCCGTATTCAGGGATGCTTGGTATAGTATATAAGACCAGCATAATCAGGATTGAACCAGACCTATTTAGGATGGTAAGATTGATCAAATACTCTTAGTAGAGCCTTTCATAGAGAAAGAAATGGCTTTGGAAAGTCATAATCAAAATCTGTTAAAAGTGTTACCCTTTTTGTTTGCTTCTTAAATAAAAGGCTCTGTATTATTGGTCCTTTCTCAAAATGCTTCTTAGTTTGGTATTGTAAGTTCTTACTCTGT
Organism: Perodicticus potto; assembly: GCA_963574655.1. Taxonomy (NCBI): domain Eukaryota; kingdom Metazoa; phylum Chordata; class Mammalia; order Primates; family Lorisidae; genus Perodicticus; species Perodicticus potto. The sequence continues at coordinate 6,519 of CAUYRH010020111.1, read as the reverse complement.
TATGATGTAGAGGTCCACTTGCCTTTTAACGTGGTGCTTAACCCTTTGTAATCATTTGTTGAATTCCTTTCTTAAGATGCAAGAACCTAGAATAGAATAAAATTCTATTCAGGTAAAATTAAAATTATTGGGACTTGACTTTAGAGATTGCCAATAATTTCAATTCTGTCATGTTATTCTTATTCCATAATTATTTATAGAACTAGTAGACTCTAAGGGTTTTCATTAAGGGGAAAGAGATGACCTGAAGCACAGGTAGTTTGGGGAGGGTGCTAGGATAGTCATTTGCTGGAGTTCTTCTCATTGTCTGGGTTTGTCAAATAGATGTTTCTAACTAGCTTATTGTTAGAAAAGAATTCAAGATTTAAATATATTAAAAACGCATTTTGGTTTTCTTCCAGTCAGTATTGGCTTCCTAATGGACAAGTATTTTATTTATTATTTTCTAAATATTCTTTTAATTTCAAAGTGGAATTTTAAAGTTAATGGGAAAAAAGCCAAATTTCAGAGCTATCCCTGGCTACATTTGCAATATGCCTGTAATTGTTTAATTAGGCGAAAAATGAATGGGGCCTGATTGCAGACTGTTAATCTCATAAAACTGATTCTTGGGTTGGATGGTTTACCAGAGACACAATCCTGTCATCTGGTCTCAGTCAAATGTGGTAGTAATCTTTTGGTTTTTGTTTGATTGTGTTGGTGTTGTTGTTGTTGCTGTTCTGTGTTTTTCCATTTCTGTTTTGAGTTTTGCTTTGTTCCTCACTGGTTTCTGATACCTTTCCCCTTCCTCCCTTCCCCCTACCCTTTTATAACTGCCTTTCTTTTGGCCATTTCTGTGCCTTGACTCACATTTTGGTCTCCGTACAGTCTGTTCCTTATTTCTCTAGTGGTTGCAGCTTCTGAGCTAACAGAATGCTTCTGTCATGCTATGTGTTTAAAGCCTTGATTTTACTGCTATCGTACAAAACTAAACTTGACGTGGCTGTTGGGCTGTTATTTACAGTTTATTTCTCTCTCTGCTGCACTGGTTAAAAGGACACTGTCAAGGTATTTTTTCATAATTTTTCAAATCATTTTCCTCACTGTTTCAAATAACCCATTAAAAGCTTGAAACTTAAATCTTTTCCTTTCAAAGATCCTCTCCATCATACATTCACACTGGTTTGTTGTTGTAGAGTTGCGCCTATATGTTGGGCTGGTGCCATTTGAGTTTTAGTCATTGAAAGCGCATGTAAAATGTCAGTTTTTTTGTGGGGGGCATGGGTGGACGAAAGGGGAAAGTGTAATGAATCAAGTGGGCTGCTCCGCAAACAGAGGGAAGAAACAAAAGGTCAAATTTGGTTTCTCTAACCTTGACAGTGTCCCTTTAAATATTTCTCTACCACACACCCTGGACCCCAGTTATTGAGCCTGAGTGCTACGTCCTTTTTCAGTATGAACTTCCCCATGTGACTGGCACCCTAGCTGCAGAGATTAAAGCTTGTCCGAAGCAAGCCATCCATTGGACACTGGAAGAGCTTTAATCTGTGCCACTTGCACACTTGAGTATAGGCACTTTCTGCCCTATCATAAAGGTGTATGTGATTGTGTCCCTCTTGTTGCTATAGCATCTTCTTGCCAGGCATTTTTAGAAGCCACTTTTTTGTTCTCCAGGAGGAGAAGTCCTGCACGTTGCATCTATGATTGGTTAAGGTCTCCTAACTGCCTCGATTTCATGTTGAAATGTAATTGTTTCCTTTCCGAAAGGAGCACCCAAATTAGACTTTTAGAACGATCTTCTGTCTCATCATTATAGGAATTGCACTAGAAATAGCAAGTTTCTGAGCAAAATTTTAGCATTGTTTTGAGATGCTCTGTATATTACCATCACATATCACATTGGGGAAGAAAGGTAACTGGTGAGAAAGTAAGTGAAATTCCTGACAAAGTCTTTTCCTTTAGCTCTCATAGCTGTGTAATAAAAACAAATAGGATGTCACCAAGAGCTCTTTTTTTGGCTGTAGAATTGAATGGCTAGGTTGGATGTTTTGATCCATCAAGTCTCAGGTACCACCTTGATACATGAATGGCACCAAGTATCCAAAGCCTCATTCTCTAACTCATTTCTCAATACAAACCAGAATAACCTTAGGGATTTAGATTTTCTTTAGGCTAAGGGTGATTATCTAATTCCTAAAGCTATCCTGATCTCTTCCTTGTATATAGTCAAGAATTTGATACTTTAAAAATGATTTTGATTCAATCAGGTATGGTGTCTGTCATGTTTACAGTTCCAGAGGAGAGTTGTAATCCTTTTCTCTTCCTTTTTTTGGGGGTGGGGTGGGGTGGGCGGTACAGATTACTCTGCTTGATAGATTCTTTTTAACACACAATAGCTTATCTCATAGACTTAATTGTGTGACCAGAGAAAGAGCAGAGGCTTAGAAATCATCTGTTTAGTTGGGAAGAGCAAAAATTAAGGTGTTTCAAATAAGAGGTAGAGTCTTACTGTGATGATTTTTGTCAGTAATCACTTACCTCCTCAGTCGCAGGGATTAGTACAGCTTATTTTAATGTTTTGTTTTTGTGTTACCAATTTTAGATCGACTGTAAAGTGAACTTCTGAATTTTGAATCCCATTTCCCATTTGTTGCCCAGCTTATGGCAAAGGCTTGCCTTAGACATGCCTTTTTCCTTCTCATGCTGCTGCCGTGAATGAATTCAGCGATGGGATTGCAGATACAGTTCACTTGGAAGCCAGACCAAGCAGAGGGATGCTTGTCAACTAAGTGATGGTATCTGCAGGCAGGGACACAGCATGGCCCAGAATTCTGGGCTTGTAGCTTATGCCCTGCTTTTGTCCTCTGTTCCCTTCATCCACCACAGCGAAGAGTCAGACTTCTGGTCCTTCAGTTACTCATAGTCTCTTTAGGAGCTTTGGACATTCAGCTGTCAACTTGATGGTGCCGTAAAACATTACTGCTCTGCAAAAGAATAAAAGTTCTAGTGTGTTCTTATTAACTAGCCATGAACTTCACTTCTCTTGCCCCTACTCCCACCTGAAATTCTGTCATCTTTGAGGGGAACCAGATACCCTTGGGCCCCACCCTTACTCTGGAAGGTCCTCAGGTGTGTTGACAGTTTCTGTTTTCTGGGACTTTTCTAGTGTATCGTTTGCATGTCAGCCCAGCTCAGCTCAGTGCATGTCAGCTCAGTGCCCCTTGTGCTCCATGTGACTTCAGTTAGCACTAGTGCAAATCTTGGGACTGTTAACAGACCTGGAGTGCCTGGTCTGAAGGCAAACGTGGGAGAAGAGGAAGTATCAGTGCCAAAACATTTCATGTCTCATTTAAATGGATTTGACCACTTCATAGGAAAGAAAATCCAAATCATTGTCCTCAAAGGTTTCCCCTTTGAGTTACATATTTTGACCTTTGTAAACTGTAGAGCATTTGTGTTTTCATGGATGGTTATATCTAGTCTTATATAAGGACCAACTCTGCTATACTTCGGATTTTCAGGTTCCTAAAGAGAAAGATGAAATGGTAGAGCAAGAGTTTAACCGGTTACTAGAAGCTACATCTTACCTTAGTCATCAACTAGACTTCAATGTCCTCAATAATAAGCCTGTGTCCCTTGGCCAGGCATTGGAAGTTGTCATTCAGTAAGTACTTTGATACTGTTTATTGTACAGCGAATTCCATGTAAAGATTTGCTATTTATGTTTTAAGTTTTCAACAAGTTTTGTGAGCTAGTTTCCACTTATTTTCATGGGAAAACTGTGAAAACATTTAAAATAATTACAAAATCTTTCAGGCCTCTCTCAATTCTGTATTTCATGTCTGTTATGGTATTGGTGAATGTATTTAACATAGCCTAGAAAATAATTTGCCAATAGTCAACTTCCTTGTTCCTAAATATCAGAAGTTTCAGTGAGTCTTGATGCCCTTGGTTGTGTTAGATGGGCACCTGTCTCTTGCTGCAGTGCTATGTGGCTGGGTTATACATATTGTGTCTCTTAGGTTACAAGAAAAGCACGTCAAAGATGAGCAGATTGAACACTGGAAGAAGATAGTGAAAACTCAGGAAGAATTGAAAGAACTTCTTAATAAGGTGAAATTCTGTATTCATAGCTGAAGAAGTTTCAATAGGGGGGAAAATCTTTTTTTTTTTTTTTTTCTTGAGACAGAGACTCACTTTGTCACCCTTGGTAGGGTGCTATGGTGGCATAGCTCACAGCAACCTCAAACTCTTGGGCTCAAGCATCCTCTTGCCTCAGCCACATGAGTAGCTGGGACTACATGCACCCACCACGACGCCGGGCTGGTTTTTAGAGATTGGGTCTCACTCTTACTCAATTCTCCCAACTCAGGGGTTCAAGCCACAGCTTCCCAGACTGCTGGGATTACAGGTGTGAACCACCACGCCTGGCCTGGGGAAAAATCTCTTAATTTAGAAATTTAAAAAGCATTTCTGGGTTTCTTTTCTGCATGGAAGGGAAGGTTGGCATAGCTGGAATTTAGTTGTAAGAAAATAATGACTGGTGGCTCAGCACCCATAGCTCAGCAGTTAGGGCGCCAGCCACATACCCCGAGGCAGGTAAGTTTGAACCCAGCTCGGGCCTACTAAACAATGACAACTGCAACAACTGCTGGGCATTGTCGTGGGCACCTGTAGTACTAGCTATTTGGGAGGCTGAGGCAAGAGAATCAATTAAGTCCAAGAGTTAGAGGTTGCTGTGAGCTGTGACACCATGGCACTCTACTGAGGGTGATATAGTGAGACTCTGTCTCAAAAAAAAAAAAAGAAAAGAAAAGAAAGTAATGAGTAGCGAAAGGCACTATTTTATCTGTCAGTCTTTCAGGATAGCACTATTGATACATTGTTGCCAGGGAAAATAGACTTTTCCTCTGCATTTAGGTTTGCTTTAGCAGTCCCAGTGCCCTTGGCTGGCTGAATTCTGGGGTTAGCAGGAGAGATAGCCATACTAGAGCCAAGTTCTCACTAATACAGACCAGCAAACCAGCAGCCAGTTCATTGTAATCTCTCCAAAAGTGCCGCATCCTCTACCTCCATTCCCCAGCATGTCTGTTGAGGGCTCTTCCACCACCTTCCACAGCCTCAGCTCCAGATCATTAAGTCAGCCATTTGTTCCTCCTCATCTTGCCAGCTGCAAACATAGTATTAGCTGAGGGAGCAAACAGCCCGGGGTGAAGGGGGTGGGCAAGTGACTATAATACACACTCTGAGTGTGTGTGCCTTACACACACTAGACTAGGCTCCCCCCTCACTCTCACTGTGCCTCATCTCTTCATGCTGTCAAGTAAGGAGGTCTCCTGCTCACCATCTCCATGGAGTGTAGTAGAGATAGAATGGGAAGGGTGGCTTGAGGACTACCAACTGGCAGGATATCTGTGGGGCCCAGTCTCAGCCTTTACCTGTCACCCTAGTCTTTGTGTAGTAGCATCAGAAACCTGAAAAAAAATAACATTAGAAATGGTTCCTTAAGGTGCTTTGTGTGTTTTTTTAAATATACTTTTAAAAAACAAATCATGAGGCTCGGCACATGTGGCTCAAGTGGCTAAGGCACCAGCCACATACACCTGAGCTGGCAGGTTCGAATCCAGCCCGGGCCTGCCAAACAACAAGGACGGCTGCAACCAAAAAATAGCCGGGCATTGTGGTGGGTGCCTGTAGTCCCAGCTCCTTGGGAGGCAGAGGCAGGAGAATCGCTTGAACCCAGGAGTTGGAGGTTGCTGTGAGCTATGACATCACAGCACTCTACCCAGCGGGACAGCTTGAGGTTCTGTCTCAAAAAAACAACAAAAAAAGATAATTTGTTTCCCAAAATAAGTTTAAGTTAAATTGGTGGTACTTTGTTTTTGGTGGAAATTAGATTTATTTAATTTAATTAATTAATTTATTTATTTATTTATTTATTTTCAGTTTTTTTGGCCGGGGCCAGGTTTAAACCCACCACCTCCAGTATATGGGGCCAGTGCCCTACTCCTTGAGCCACAAGTGCCGCCCATTAAATTTATTTTAATACTGGGGAAGGGGGTTGTTTTGTTTCCTTTTTGTTTTTTTGAGACAGTCTGACTATGTCGCCCTCAGAGTGCTGTGGCATCACACCTCACAGCAACTTCCAACTCTTGGGCTTACGCAATTCTCCTCAGCTTCCCAAGTAGCTGGGACTATAGGCGCCTGCCACAACACCCGGCTATGTTTTTTCTGTTGTTGTAGTTGTCATTGTTTAGCAGGCCTGGGCTGGGTTCTAACCTGCCAGCCTTGGTGCATGTGGCTGGCACCCTACATTGAGCTACAGACACTGAGCCTGTTTTGTTTGTTTGTTTGTTTTTTTTTTGAGACAGAGCCTCAAGCTGTCACCCTGGATAGAGTGCTGTGGCATCACAGCTCACAGCAACCTCCAATTCCTGGGCTCAAGCGAGTCTCCTACCTCTGCCTCCCAAGTAGCTGGGACTACAGGCACCTGCCACAACGCCCGGCCAGTTTTTGGTTGCAGCCGTCATTGTTGTTTGG
>CAUYRH010020108.1:0-61758 GCA_963574655.1 Perodicticus potto | reverse complement strand
TAAGGAGACAACAACCAAAGCAAATAGACATCCTACCCAATGGGAAAGAATATTTGCATATTTTGAATCAGACAAAGGCTTGATATCCAGGATCTATAAAGAACTCAAATTAATCCACATGAAGAAAGCCAACAATCCCATATGTCAATGGGCAAGAGACATGAATAGAAACTTCTCTAAAGAAGAGAGACGAATGGCTAACAAACATATGAAAAAATACTCATCATCCCTAATGATTAGAGAAATGCAAATCAAAACCACCCTGAGATACCATCTAACTCCAGTGAGAATGGCCCACAACACAAATTCCTAAAACTGCAGATGCTGGTGTGGATGTGGAGAGAAGGGAACACTTTTACACTTGCAAACTGATACAACCTTTTTGGAAGGAAGTATGGAGAACTCTCAAAGAACTCAAGCTAGACCTCCCATTTGATCCTGCAATCCCATTACTGGGCATCTACCCAGAAGGAAAAAAATCCTTTTATCATAAGGACACTTGCCCTAGACTGTTTATTGCAGCTCAATTTACAATTGCCAAAATGTGGAAACAGCCTAAATGCCCATCAACCCAGGAATGGATTAACAAGCTGTGGTGTATGTACACTATGAAATACTATTCATCCATTAAAAAAAATGGAGACTTTACAGCCTTTGTATTAACCTGGATGAAAGTGGAACACATTATTCTTAGTAAAGCATCACAAGAAAGGAGAAGCATGAATCCCATGTACTCAATTTTGATATGAGGACAATTAATGACAAGTAATGACACAGTGGGGGGTGAAGGAAGGGGAGAGCAGAGAGAAAAAGAATGAGGGAGGGGTGGGGAAAGGAAGAGCAGAGAGAGGGAAGGAGCGGGTGGGGTGGGGCATTGGTGTGTGCCACACCTTTTGGAGGCAAAACACGATTGTAAGAGGGACTTTACCTAACAAATGCAATTAGTGTAACCTGGTTTCTTGTACCCTCAATGAATTCGCCCCCCAAAATAAAAACCTAAACCAATACATAGTAATAAACGATATATACCTTATATATTCTAATCTACCACACATAAATGTTCATTTCTTTTTTTCACAGAACTAAAAGCCTTGGCTTTGATTTAGGGGTCGACTGATGGGCACCACCCATTAGGAACTCTGTGATTTCTAGTTCTGATCTATTTAAAGTACAGCAAGACCTTAATATCTGTTGAGAAGCAATCAGATAAAAAAAAATACTGCTAGCTAGAGTTTTATTATTCTGTATCATTATCTGATAATCCTTTCTCTCACACACATCCCTATATACAAAAGCATTTTTTTACTTGCTTATCTTTATCTTTGCCTTTGAATTTCTCTGGCTACTTAATATTTAATTATAATACATAAGTGCTGTAATCTGTACAATCAGCATGAACAGATTTGGGATTTGTTGTCCAGGAGAGTGCACGCAGATGGAGCAGGGGTTAGGCATATTAATGTTAGGGATCAGCATGCTGTTAGGACTGGTTAGTACTTGACTAATACAAAACATCAATTAAGTGGAAGTGATCAGTGAGGTTGCTAACTGAAAGTTTATTAGTTCATATTGATTGTAGGTAAACAAAACCAACCCTTTAAACTTAGGCAAAGAAAGGAGTGTATTGCAAGGATCTGAGATGCTATTCCATACTGGAAAAATAGCTAAATAGCCAGCTCTGAGAAAGATGGGGATGAGGGAAGCACAGATCATATTGGAAGCAGGCAGTGATGAACACTCCAGTCTCTCCAGGGTGTCATCACTGGGTGAACTGGCTACAGCTGGACCCAGCCCCCAGTGTGGAACTCAGTTGTGTGATCTTGGATGAGCCATTGCTTCTATAGATCCCAGATTCCCCAAATATAAAATGAAAGCTCCTTCTAGATGTAATATTCCACCATTTCTACATCAGGACATATCCCTTTCCTTTACACATTTTATTATAATTCAGGAAAGCAGAAATATCCCCACATTGTTAGTTAAAATTGTTTTCCTTACCAGTAAAAATTAAAGTGTAAGTTGTATTCTGGAACTGTATGCATATGGTGCTTAGGTAGACATTAGGATTGTTTAAATATACCAACAAAAATAATTAAAACATCTACCACTTATTTTTATACTATGTAGAGGCATGCTGGCTACTATATATAATAGAGTCTTATTTAGGTTGTTCTTCCGTTCCTTTATAAAGATGTGTGTGCAAGAAATTTTACCTTCTACCATAAATTCTTTTTTAATGGTTCCCCAATCCTTGAAACCACAGTCACATCTCATTTTCTTGTTTTGTCATTTTGTTTTAATGTTTTTTTAGTGCTGCTGGGCTTGCTTTGCCTCCTTTCACTGATGGTTTGAATGAAATTCTCAAGCTGTGGTTTCCTGGAGTGTTCCAAGGGCAAGATGTGCTTTGCTTTCTTCAGAAAATCCCTCTAAGACAACTACTGAGAATCACAGGCCTGCCCAAGGCCTTGGCATGGTATGATATCCCTCAAAACTCAGATCTTACCCGATATACAGGGAAGGAGGAATTCTGAACTAAGTTGCATTTCTACCATCTGGCAGGGTAGGAGCTCAAATTGAAATTAAATTTACTCATAGACTCAATATTACCTGTGCACTTGAGTTTATGGACTGAGAGATTTGAACTTTATTCACTAGGTGATTGGGAGCTAAGCAAGGCAAGTGACATACCAAATATTTACTTTAGAAAAGCCGCTTTGGCAGCAGGGTGAGAGGTGGATTGAACGTGGGGAGACTTGAGGAATAAAGACCAGTTGGGGACAGCTGTTGACTCAACAAGATTGCACTGGAGGGATGCAGGGGAGGAAAGCTGACTCACCACCTGCCTGTTCACCAAACCCATTTCCCTTTTCATCAGGAGAGATAGCTGAAATGATTTCCCAAACTTCCTCACTGGTGTGTCTGTGTTTCTGAATTCAGACCAGGCAACTGTGGCGGAGTGAGGTGCATACTGTGTAGTGCCTCCCCTGTGACCGTCACATGCCTGCTCTTCCTCCTCCACTAGCCAGATGCTGACATGAAGGTGGCCTGGAAGTTAAGTTGGTGGCAGAGCCTCCACAGGGCTGGGGCCCTGGCTGACTGCAGAGAGTTCACACAAACACACACCTCTAAACGCATGTGCAATAAATGCTTACCATGTTAACAGCCTGCAATTCTCAAGTTCATCTATGAAGGCGGCTAGGATCGCCTTCACTAATATACCACATTTGTTGTATATAATGCACTCCTGGGTACAATGTGCACCCACATTATTGGCCCAGACTTTTTGGAAAGCACCCCTCAAGAAAGTGGAGGTCTTACTGTTCTAAAACTGTGGAGTAAGTAGGGCTGTGTCCTTTGCTGGAGGTAGTAGAAACAAATCTGCCTCCCAAGCAGCTGGGACCACAGGCACCCGCCACAACACCCGGCTAGTTTTTTTGTTGATGCAGTTGTCATTGTTGGTTTGCTGGTCTGTGCTGGGTTCAAACTTGCCAACTTTGGTGTATGTGGCTGGTGCTGTAACCCCTGGGATACGGGTGCTGAGCCTCCAACGCTGTTCTTTTCAAAATCGTGTTGGCTATTCTGGAGGTCTTTTTCTTGTCACTTTAAATTTTAGAATCAGCCTGTCAGTGTCAATAAAAAGGTGTGCTGAGATTTCTTTTCAATTCCATTGTCTGTAAATCATTTAAAGGAAAATTAACTTTTTAACAATATTAAATCTCCTGATCCGTGAGGAGCATCTCTATCTCTCAATTTGTTTCTTTTTGTTTGTTTATTTTAATTATTATTATTTTTTATTAAATCATAACTTTGTACATTGATGCATTTATGGGGTTCAGGGTACTGCTTTGATATACAATGTGAAATGCTTATATTGAACTAAGTAACACATCCATCACAGTTATAATCATTTTTTAATAGTTTTGAAATGTACCATTGCATCATGCACATTAGGTGAGGTCCCCCAAATACCCTCCCTCCTCCCACATCCCCTCCCTCTCTCTTCTCTTCCCTTCTACTTTCTGGACTATAGTTATGTTTTGCCTTTCATATGAATGTGTAGGTGATTATATATCAATTTCATAGTAGTACTGAGTACATTGGATACTTTTTTTCCATTCTTGAGATACATTACTAAGAAGAATATGTTCCAGCTCTATCCAGGTAAACATAAAGATGTGAAGTCTCTTTTAATTCCTTTCAACATATACTGCCTTGTAGTTTTCAACGTATATATCATACATATATTTAGCCATATTTATCCTAAGTATTTAACATTTTTGATGTAAGTGATAATGTTTTTAATTTTCAATTCTGATTATTAATTCTGTTACTGGTATAGATAAATATAAATGAAGTTAAACGTTGATCCTGTTAAATTCTAGACTCAGTTATTTGTTCTGGAAGCTTTTCTATATGATTCCATAAGATTTTCTATGTAGATGATCATGTTCTCTGAAAATCATGACCGTTTTATGTCTTCCTTTTTATTCTAAATGCCTTTCATTTCCTTTCTCCCCTATTTCACTGGCTATCATGACTAGAACAATGTTAAGTAGAAATAATAAGAACTAACATCCATATTCAGGGGGGTCCCTGGTCTAAGTGGAAAACATTAGGCTTTCATCAATGAGTATGATGTTATCTTTAAGTTTTAGACACTTTTCACCAGATTGGGGACGTTCTCATATATTTCTAGTTTACTGAGATTCATATTTTTTTAGTCAAGAAGGGATGTGGGTCTTACTAAGTGCTTTCTTTATGTCTATTGAGATTTTCATAATGGTTTTTAATTTTTGGTTTGTTAATATGGTCAATTACATTGAATTTCAAATATTAAACATAACCTTTAATCCTAGGATAACTCCCATTGGTCACAAGGCATTATTCTTTTTAACACATTTTGAATTTGATTGCTAAAATTTTGTTTTAAATGTTTGCAGGTATATTTTCAAGGGCTGTTCATTTCTAGTTTTCTCTTATTGTGATGCCTTTGGTTTTGGTATCACTGTAATGTTGCTTTCAGAAAGTGAGTTGCCAAGTATTTTCCATTCAATTTCCAGATAATTCTGGCAGGAAATTTAATAATTATTACGTTGATCTCAAAGACCAACTTTTAGTTCCACGGATTTTTCTGTTTTCTATTTCACTAATTTCTGCTCCTATTTTTATTTCCCCTTCCCCCACTGCTTACTTTAGGTTTAATTTGCTCTTCTTTTCCTAGAATCTTAAGGTAGAGCGAAGGTCATTGAGATCAGACTTTAATGAATTAAGCTGTGGGTTGCTGGATGGTCTTGTTCATCACTGCATCCCCAGGAGCTAACTCAGTGCTGAGGGAAGAGCAGATGTTCCATAAATATTTATAGAAGAAGGGAAGCAAGGAAAAGAGAAAGGAAGGAAGAGATTAGGAAGAAAAAAATAATGGTGAAAGGGCGTAGTTCAAGGGGAAGTTGAGCCTCCCAACTAGAACATGAGCTCCACAAGAACAGGGAACTCATGTGTACCCCACCGCCGAGACTGCATGATATAAGCACTTCATACAGATGGTTGAGTGAAGACACAGTCCTGTCTCCTCTACCTAAAGAGAATGGTAATAATAAAGGCACTCCCCCAAATGGGAGTGTGATAAATGTTTCCAAGGCAAAGCATAACATCAGAGAAAAAAAGAACATGCAGTGAAATTAACCTAGTCCTTGGTTGTAAAGTTGGATTTCTCTGAGGGGTGACTGCAGATTGAGCATGAATCTGAAGAAAGACTAGAGTCGGCCAGGAGAACAGCTGGGGGGATCAGAGCCAATGCTCACCTCTGTCCCAGAGTTCTTCGGATTTTGACCATCTTCAACTACAGGATTCCATAAAATTTAATATTATCAAATCCAATATAAATTATTTGTAAATTTTCTCCTGTTGGAAGAGCCATCATCCCTGTGTCATCCCCTCAAACAATACATATCTATAGCTGTGTCATATATATATGCCTGTTGGTCACATTACTCAAACAGAAGGGTCATGTCTCCATTGAGTTTAATATGGAGAAAACACTTCTGTGAACATTTTCCCCCTGAGAGAATAAATGAATAGAGTCAGATTTTCTTTCAGCATTCAGGGATTCCTGAAGCCTTCCTACGCCAGAATTTCTATGTTTGACCCCACAGAACACTGATCCCCTCCAGGGAGAAGATGACGGAGGCACAGAGGACCCAACGCAGAGTCTCTGCACAGTTGGGGGAAGTGGAGAAGGTAGAAAGAAGTGTGCCTGGCTTAATGAGCTCTGCGGAGGGGAGGGGGTTAGAGGACGGATGTCGTCGTTACCCATCTAACATTTTACTGAAACATGCAATCCCTGAAACAATTTGCTCTGTCTACCTTTCCAAACTCACCACTCCCATTCTCTCTCACCCCTGCCCTATTGCGCTCACACCCCTGTTAACCATCCCACTGCTCTTCCAGCCTCCTGTGCCTCAGACGGGTGCCTCCTGCTGGGGGGCCTCTGTGTGCTCTTCCCTAGACCCTCCCGTAGCCAGGTATATTTTCTCCTTCAGTGCAGGATCAGCTACTGCTTTTTCAGAGAGGCCTTCTATGAACGCTTAAGGAAATATTTTGTAGGTGCTCAATAAATATTTTTAAATATTTTTAAATGCACAAACTAAAATCAATAAAACGTTAGGTAGTGGTTAACTTACAGATTAAATAATTCTGACAAAAAGTAGGCGGGCAATTTGGTTTGCCACAACATACAAAAAGAAACAGTGGATTGAGTTTTACATTTTTAGTTTGACAACAGGTCGTGCAGAGAAAACCAAGACTACACGCTATTTAAAAGGGTGACATACGTTGGCTTTTTTGACATACGTTGGTACAATTGCTGTCGCGGACATGCCAAATATGACCCCTAAGAGACTATCTCCTCTAATTGATAGAGACAAACAAAAATTGCTGTTCTGGTTTGATCTGGAGGCTAAATGTGGACGGAAAACCTAAATTTACTTGTAGCCTTGACATAAACTCATTTGTTTGCCATTTGCCTGGTACAATTGAAAGTACCATTCTCCCAGCTAGCCTGCCCTGTAATGATTTCTCATACTTGCTGTTCCCGATGTTGTCAGAACCATGTCCCCAGCATAATATGCAAACACTAACTTTTACAGAAGTGGGTAATTATGCAGGTTCATCGGTCTAGAAGGTCAGCATATATTATAGAGGAGACAGTTTTGGCTGATTAGAAACCTCAAACACTAATAGCAGCTTGTACACCTATTATTGTTTAAACCAAAACAAAAAAGCCCAGCAGCTCTCTCTCCTATGATTGGTTTCTTAAGGATACTGGGAGAAAGATGATTGCATCAGATTGTCCCGACTCACAGGCTTACAGCGTCAAGCTCTTGCCTACTTGCTCTTGGTGAAGGAAGTGCAAAGAAACAGAAAGGCTGCGTGGAAAGAGAAAAGAAAGAAAAAATAAAGAAGCTGTTCCCCTGCGGTCTGAGGAACATTGGTAAGGCCGGTTGGCAAGGCAGGGAGGGCTATGTAGGCAGAGAAGCTGAGTTTGAATCCAGGGCCCATCGCTCACTGGCGGGGATCTGAGGCAGGTTCCGTGCTTCAGCTTACTATTTGCAAAACAAGGAAAATAACATTGACCTAATCGGCTGTTGTCATGAGGATTAAATAGCATAATAAATATATAATCCTCTTAAATTAAAAATTGCTGAGGAAATACCAGGCATTAATTATATTCATAGATGGGTCCTCATTTTTAATAGATTTTTGGAAAAAGGTAGAAACTTCTGGGCATCAAAGGCCTTTGCACCCTTTTGAAGTGTCCTGAATGTTAGGATAATACTGTGGAGGGAAAATTCAGGCATCAGAAAGCTGGGCCGGAACCCTGCCCCACCCCTCCTAATTACATAGCACGTGGCAAGTTCCTCCCCCCCTCTGCACCTCTGCTTCCTCATCACTGAAACAGGAATCCACAGAGCAGCTCCTTTACATGGCATTGCAAAATCCAATGAGATGAACGAAGTATGCCACACAACCAGTGGGAACTGTGTACGGGATGAAATCACAAGAGTTCCCCAAACCTGGTTTGTCACCAGTCACTTTCTCTACACAGATGCCTGGTCCCCACAGTTGCAGATTCTGACTCCATGGGTCTAGAACAGCGCTTGGGCCACTTCCCTTTCAGAAGTTCTGAGTAATTCTGATACATATCCCCGGGTGAGACCTGCTTCCATAAAGCAGGATGTACTCACACTTTCTTGTCTGCAGAACAGCTCCACAGAAGTCCTGCTTACTGCTAAGAGACTCTCCTTGTTAACCTTCCCAAGCCTCTGTTTTCTTGTTCTTATGTCTTTAAATGGGCGTAAGGTCAAACCCAGCTCACATAGCTAGTGGACCATAATGAGTCTGGGCTCTGGAGTGCAACAGTATCGTGTGAAATGAACTCTCACCATGTCAGGCACAGAGTAGGCATCAGTAAGGTTTATTTCCTTTTCTTCTCCAGACGTGCATGCCGTTTGTCTAGCTGGTGCATGCGCCTCACCTCCCGCCCTCCACCCACAGCCACCTCTCAGCCCTGACCTTACTCTGCCTTCCTCCTCACATGAGCAATGATTCTTGGGGAACAATAAACAAGAATTCTATTTTCTTGCAGAAAATTGCTCCTGATTGAAAGTCAGTTGTTATTACCGTGAATAAAGGAATGAGAAAGTGAAAAGGGGGCTGAAAAAGCGTTCTTAGTGAGAGAAAAGCAGTTTCAGGATAATATTAGTTTTTCCTGCACAGCATCACTAAGGATGGGAAATTATCTAAAGTTTGTGGAGGGAAGTCCATGTTCACAAATATGGTCATTCTCATAGGATTAAGGAAGATTTCTAGTGAAATTGAAGGGTTGTCTATATTGTGGTAGTCTCCGTTGGGGCTCTCATGACCCAAGGCTATCAAGTTCACAACTAATTGCGTCTGCCGACCATAATCACCCAATCTCTAGCACCACCAGGCAGAAATTCACCCTTTGCTTCATGAAGAAGGCGAGATTATTCTGCCATCTGTCATCTGTGTGGTCCTTGCAGTCCCACATATGTTGAACACAAGAGTGAAAGCCGGGCTAGATGTCCTTTCTCAGCCGATAACACAATGGCGCAGTTCTTAAGTACCCAACTGTGCAAACGGCTCACACCTTCTTTTCTTCAGAGCCCCAGGCAGCAATTAGATTTACACTCTGCAATAAGCCTCCTGTCTCTTCCCCTGAGGACTGGCAGGGGAGATTTTTCTCAGCTCCCTGTGAATTGTGTTGGGCCCATTATTAAATTTTCTGCTGGTGAATGAGGAAATCAAGGGGACATGAGGTGATTTCAAAAGTACATATTCCCCGTTCTTTCTGGGCAGGGCTTACAGGGAAAGAGTACAAGTGGTTTATTTTAGGACTTTATTTTATTAAGAGAAAATTAGTAGTCTCTATGGAATTATACGTATTTGAAAAAATTCAAGTTATAATAATTCAAGCAATTAAAAAGTTAATTTTTTCAACAGTGAAAATACCAAGCCGAGACCCCAAGGCCCTAGGATCCAGGAGAGGGGGTGCTGGAAGGGGGGAGAACAGGAAGTTGGACACAGGTACACAGAGCAACATGTGCCGTTAAGTTATGGCTGATCTGTGTCCTATTCTGCAAGACTGTGACTCACTTGTAATCCCCATACTTCCTTGAATATTTGAAGATTGGGCCCAGTGTGGCAGTTTTATATTACCATGCTCCAGGTACTGAGTGGATCACTTTGCACTCCAAATTCACTTAAGCCTCCTAAAATCCCTGCCAGGGGGCATTATTATTGCCCAGTTTTACCAAAGGAAAAATGGAGTTGAGGGATGTGAAGTGGCACGCTCTCTGTGGACGGCTCGGGAGCCGTGGAGCTGGAACTGGAACCAGGTGTGACACATGCTGGCATCTGTGTTCTCCAGCATCACGCTGCACAGTTTCACCTAAAATGTTCTCCTGCTTGCCCTGCAAGGGTCAGCCTGAGCAGTCCCTCCTGTGAAGAGCATCTGTTAAACGAATCTCTGATAACTCTTCTTCTTGTAATAATTGGCGATATGTTACCATGCTGCATTTGTTTGGTTCCACAGCTTCCCTGTTATACTAGGATCTCTAATATTCTTCTTAGGACTTTATCTTAACCAGTCTAACACTTCACCAGATGTATGTCTCTGTCTATCCATCTACCCTCTCATCCCTCCTGCAGCCCCTGATGACTATATATCAGCCACCCAGTAGATCACAGGACTGAGTTATGATCAGAACACAATAAATGGGGAATGAGATATCCATGGCTCTTAATCTCACAGAATTTGCAGTCCAGCAGGGGAGACAGAAATCAGTCAAATGCTCACACAGACATGTAACACGCCCCAGGAAGAAGGGTGGTGAGTTGATGGCACACATAGTAGGTGGTCCTGATTTGGCCTGGAGTTGTGGAAGCCAACTCAGGGCAAGTGTCCTGGGCGGGAGTTTGGGGCATCTCCAGGGCTAGGTCCTCACTGGGGGCAGGAGGTTGGGGCATCTCCAGGGCTAGGTCCCCACTGGGGGCAGGTGGCTGGGGCATGTCCAGGGCTAGGTCCTGACAAACTGCATGAGGACCAGGGTCACTCTCATTCTAAGCACTTTCCGTGTAGTAACTCAGTGGATCCTCAATCCAGCCCTGCCGATTATTCCCAGGCCCTGTGCTCTTCGCCAAATGCTCCTGTGTCCCAGGCAGGTGAGAAAGAGCGGGGAAGCAGTCTGGAGCAGGGTGAGGCTGATGAAGCACAGAACACAGAGAACAGTGGGGTGACGGATCTTGCCGGGTTGAAAGGAGCCGTGCTGAGGTCTTTGGCTTTACTGCCAAGAGTTTTGAGAAATCACTGTCTTTTCTTTCCAAAACTAGGGAAGTGACATGGTTATATTTGGATTTATCAAGGTTACTTTTTCTGCTGTGTAGCCCCTGGAATGCAGGTGGGCAAGGGTAGTATAGGGAGACGAGCTAGGAGACTATTGCTGTCCTGTGGGAAGCATAACCCTGGAGATGGTCAAGGGTATAGGGGGCTAGTCATGTGCAGTCACACGTGCAAAATTTACCTAGTCTTATACAATAAAATAGTCCAAGGTCCCGAAAGAATATGCTTTTCACTCTTAAGTTTCAAGTACTCCTCATGGGAAACTTTGGGGCTGTTGTTTCTTATAAGTGTAGATTGCCCAATGTCTTGACAACTTTGCACACCTGTAATAACTATCCTGCAGGCAGTGGGACTAAGCATCTTGGCGAACTGGTAGAGCTTATTTGACATTGACAACAGGAGTTGAGAAAAACCTAAATTTGGCAAGCCCCAGACTTTCTGTAGCTTGGTGCTTCAGTTTGCAAATAAAATACAACAAAACAAAACAAAACAAAACAAAACAAAAAGCTGTCGTTAATTCCCATGAGCCATGTGGTGGTTCAAAGGGCAACTTCAAACAATTTAGAATAAGGAAATAAAGGTCATATTGTGATAATATGCTTGTAAACATATGAGAACTACACAGACCCAATATTTCTTAAGCTACACATGAGATATTTTAAAGTATATAAAAGGGCACTAGGGGCCGAACTTTCTTATTGGCAAATATAGAATTTTGGCAGGGACTAGATTTTAAAAATTCAGATATAGGAGAAAAATGTCCATAGTTTTATATAGACATATATACACACACATACATACATAAACTGTACACACACATATATATATACAGTGCACACACACATATGTATATACAGTATACATACTCACTACATGTATATATAGACAGCGTACATATATATATATACAGTGCACACACACACGTATATACAGTATACACATTCACTACATATATATATACAGTGTAGACACATACTATGTATATATAGACAGTGTACATGCACACATATATACAGTGTACACACACTCTTACAATGTACATGCACATGTATATACCATGTACACACTACATATATATAGTGTACACACACATATATATACAGTGCACACACATATGTATGTACAGTATACATGCTCACTACATATATATATATACAATGTACACACATACTACATATATATACAGTGTACACACATACTACATATATATATACAGTGTACATGCACACATATATACAGTGTACACACATATATACAGTGTACCCACACACTCTTACAACGTATATGCACATGTATATACTATGTAAACACTACACATATATACAGTGTACACACATATATACAGTGTACCCACACACTCTTACAATGTATATGCACATGTATATACTATGTAAACACTACACATATATACAGTGTACACACATATATACAGTGTACCCACACACTCTTACAATGTATATGCACATGTATATACTATGTAAACACTACACATATATAGTGTACACACATATATATATATACAGTGCACACACACATGTGTATATAGTATACACACTTGCTACATGTAGATATATATATACAGTGCACACAGACTACATATACACATACAGTGTACACACACACTACATATATATAGACTGTACACACACACGTATATATAGTGTACACACACACTACATATATATATAGTGTACATACACACACATATATATATACAGTGCACACATATATACAGTATACATACACACGCATTCTCTTTTAAATATATATACAGTGTACATACACTACATATATATACACACACACAGTGTATACACACACTTGCAAGCACACACACACACATATATATGGTAGAAGTTCACCTAAATACATAAAATGAAGAAGGTAGTCATTTACCCAATCATTACTTCACAAAAGCCAAATAAGTAATTTCAGGTAAAATTTTGGGAGGGATAGAAAAATTCGTTGTTTAGTTTTGTTTAGGGAAATGATGTTAAATTTGAATAATGGAGCAAAGTCTCCTAAATCCATTCAGAGTGACTGAACCGTTCTGGAGCTGAAAGCATATTGTTAGTAGACCACGGAGGCTGGGAATGGCATTTCTGGATTTCCACATTTGCAAAGACAAGGCTTGCAGAATTTAGATAGGATCAAGAGTGCATTTAGTTTCATCCCTAAAGCCACGGCTAACTGTGACCCTAGGTAGGTGTCTAGTAATGAGGACAACCACATCTGAAGCCATGTGTTCCTGGGTAGAGTACTTCTGGGAACCTGGCCTCGTTAGATTGTCACAGTTTTGAGGGTGAGGCCAGGGCTGCAAGCTCCACTTCAGGTTTGGGAGGAGGTAACTGAAGAACAGTGAGTAGTCAAAAGTGGAAAAGGAACAGCACGTGGTGAGACGTCATTGTCGGGCGTGTATATCCAGTGGGTTTGCGTACAGACAGGCGACCTCCTCCCGCTCCACTCCCTTTCCTTCTTCCTTTTCTTCCTTTCTCAACCCCTCTATGAACAATAGAACCAAGGCAATAAGCCAGATAACCCAAGCCAAAACCAAAAACAAAACAGTTCCTAGAAAAAAGAAGAATATAATTTCTGAGTATAACTTTAATAATGGTGAGCCAAAATTCAGATAATTGAGGTAAATAGGGTTTGTTTTGTCTGTTTGACTCCACTAGCTAAATAATATCCTCATTTCTAATTATATCTTAGTGTTGGAACCCCAAACCATAAGATATTCCTGCCTTGGGTTAATCTGGGGCAAGTTGCTTCAGTTATAAATTAAGTTTACTTCAGTATAAAATTATTACAGTGTTATGAAGACGGAATGAAATAATACACAGAACTGGTCGGCACACAGGGAGCCCTCCAAAAGAACTGGTTGCTGTTAATATAGTAAGGTGAGACCCAAAGTGGAACTTATAAGGATAAGAGAGACTGTGGGCAGGGCTTTTAGGCAACCGATATTTGTGAAATGTCTTTGTGTCAGTATATTCACCAAAAAGATATGTACCCTCTCTGTGTATGCTGACCACGTCACCAATGTATTCTCCACGGGCCCTCCTGGGTGTTCAGGTCCCCATAAACAGAGAAATGGGGTTGCCTTTAGCATCCCACCTGTGTCATACTCTTCCTAGTTAGTGAGCAATAGTTCTCACATAAAGCATT
This sequence comes from Perodicticus potto, assembly GCA_963574655.1. Classification (NCBI taxonomy): domain Eukaryota; kingdom Metazoa; phylum Chordata; class Mammalia; order Primates; family Lorisidae; genus Perodicticus; species Perodicticus potto. Next base: position 47,672 of record CAUYRH010020108.1, on the reverse strand, counting down.
AAATCTCCATGACCCACAGGATGAAGAAATGATTCTCTCTTTTTTCGTTTTTTTTTTTTTTTTTGTGACAGAGTCTCACGATGTTGCCCTCAGTAGAATGCCATGGCATCACAACCTCAAACTCTTGGGCTTAAGCGATTCTCTTGCCTCATCCTCCCAAGTAGCTGGGACTACAGGAGCCTTCTACAATGCCTGGCTATTTTCTTGTTGCAGTTGTCATTGTTGTTTAGCAGGCCTGGGCTGGGTTTGAACTCGCCAGCCTTGGTGCATGTGGCTGGCGCCGTAACCACTGTGCTACGGGCGCCGAGCCAGAAATGATTCTCTTTTAAATTCTTTCTCAGTGCTGATTTCCTCAAACAGAAAGTCTCAGTTCGGAGCCTCATCCATCATACTTCATAACCTCTGTCTTTAACTAAAAAGTAGGTCACAAGCTCAGAACTTGAGGCAGACCAAAGTCTGGCTAGAATTTGTGGTTTTCTTAAATTTCTTTTTTATGGAATTTTTTTAAAAAAACAAAGCAATAATATAATGTTTCCTTTTAAATAATCTTTGGAGAAAAGGGGAGGTGATTTAAAAGAACAGTACGTAAGTATTAAGCAACCACAGTAAGAACACATGAGGGTGAATTGGTGTGAGATGTGACAGACGTCATGCCTGCGATATTATGCAACTTAGGTAAACCACGGTTGTTCTCTGTGGCCTATGATTTCTTAGTCTTATTTTAAGGCTACTCAAGACTCTCTGCCTCAAGAGACTGAAGAGTTTATAGATACGGCTGTCTCAATCCACATGAGCATAGGCATTTCAGTGTTCCGGAACTGAACAATGAAAGCGTACATGTGGAGATCAATACACAGTAAGCCAGAGAAAAGTTTCTAGGCTGTTGGCATAACAGCTAGGGGAAAGACAGAAGCAGCCTACCTCAAAAAAGGTCAAACTTTTGTTGTGTTATATTCCTTTCTCCATCTATGTTCCAGAAGACTGTTGCAAGTGGATCTACGGTGAATGTGAAGTGGATGTGGAGATGGAATATCCAAAGAAAATGAGAACAGTGAGCAGAAAAGAAGAAACATTTTTGGTATTCTTACTGCATGCTTTTTGATTAACCTCATAAATTCCACTTTCTCTTGGAAAATAGCATGAGCACATTACTTTGTAGTCAGAAGCTACGAGAACATCAGGGAACATACGCCAAGAGGAAAGAGGGTGCTAAATAGAAAATTCTTATCAAATGAAAAGACCTACTACTTTCTCCTCCATAGCAGTGATCTTTTTTATCTCACAGCACTCTTGAATCTACAGTTAAACTTCTACAGCACACTTAAGTTATAGTGATCAAAGAAAAGAATAGAAAAAGAAATAGACTTACTGTGTTTCGAACTTCTTTCAAAAATAATTTAATGAATGATCTTTAAACTTTTCACAGCACACTTAAGATCCTCCATAGCACGCCAATGTGCTGCAGCACACTGGTTGGAAAATCGCTGCTCTCCATACATACAGGTCAATGTGGGTTTTGTTCATTCACCAATTCGTTCATTTGGCTATATTTATCAAATGTCTATTTTGGACTTGGCATTGGACTTAATCTTCTGAAACTACCCATAAGGGAATTTGGAACCATCCTCCAATTTACCAATGTCATATACCCTTCTGGGAATCAGGTGTATTGTACGTGCCACTGTTATATTAAATATGCCCCTGACGCGTGATATCATTACATTGACTTGGGCAAAAGTTCTCCCTGGGGACTTGAGTGAAGATGAGGAAAGAAGCAAGTACTTCAAGGAGAGAAAAGGTTTTCAGAAATCATTTTTCTTCCTTTTCTTCCTGTTTAAATGAAGACTAAAGGAAGGAAAAAAAGGCACAAGCAAAATAAATGATTGCTTCAGCACGTGGGTGATCTCCAAAAGGTTTTCGTAAACATCAAGGTGCGCACGTTTTCTCTCTCTTAACTCTTACAGCCTGGGGTTGAGAATTCCCTCAACGTATAGACTGCATGGTACAGGCGATGTCTTCAGGTCTGGAAGAGAAGTTAGTAAAAGGAGCTATCTGGGATTCCTCAATATCACCTTTGCTTGTAGAAAGTCAATTCAACTTACCCTCCTGTTCAATCCAAATGGGCTTTCAACACTTCTATATTTTTGCCTTTTCACACTTCTATCATTCTTGATTTGAATGTCAACCTTCAAGTGTACCTTGTTTATTTACCCTTTCAAAGGTGGTTTGTGAGCATCTCTCTTCTAATAAGACTTCTATCCTCACTTTTCTGTTCTTTCAAAAGCAAAGGTTGATTAAAAAATCTTTTTTCTGTATCCCTTTTGCTTTTTTTGACCTGAAACACCAAATAGATCTCTGATTCTATAATATGGTTTCTAATTTTAGACAAGAGTCAAGAGAATAACATGGAAGATACTCCAAATTGCATTTTTTGCTTTCTCCCGGGGTGAATTTAATATAGTTTTCACCGATTGATACACTAAAGTAATATATTTATTAATTGGCTATATTGTGCCATAAAAAGTACGCTAAGGATTTGTGATAAAGTGATGTACAGGTAGGGAGTGCTGCAGACTCTCTGTTTTGGATAAAAGGGTAGTTGTACAGTCAAATCAGCCAATACCTTCAAGTGTCTGGAATCAAATATCATTGTCTTGTGCCGGATATGAAACCAAGGTGTAACTATATACACTACATAGCTCTAGATGTTGTAAAGCAATGTTTAGTGAATCTGTATTGAATAAACAAAGAAAGGGATATAGTGATGGAGTAGAAGTCTCTTAAAATGCAAGTTAAAATGACCCCAAATTAGTAATTTTGGTAAAATCATAAATGGAAAAATTAACACTCAAGTAAAAAAAATACCAAGACTCCGAGACTGAAAAGACCCAGAATTGAAGTTTTTAAAACAATCAAGGGGACCCAGAAGCAGGCAGGAAAAAGGTGGTTGCAAGTTTGTAGACCTCGAGAACCAACTAAATTAAGCTGATTAGTGAAAAGAAAGCTATTTTTAGGGCAAAAAAGAAAAAAATGGAAATAATGCTTTCCACACTGATTCATAGTGCTTACTACTTAAGAAGTGATATAGGGCAAAAAGATATAAATTGGTCCACATAAAGACCAAGTTGAGAATGGACCTAAGCCACTTGGTCATTCACGATTTGTAGGTTCTTTGTAGAACTGATAACTTCCAAAAGTTTAGAGTTACTTTACAGTTTTGGATCACTTTCTGTGCAACTCTTCTACCAGGTTATAATGAAAGTAACTCTCAAGCCCAAATCTTCCACCCATGCAGAATTTATTCAAAAGCAGGCACCAGTCTCAAACCTGTTTGTTATTCTTCTTGAATCCCAATTCTGTCCTTTCACTATCAGACTTTGCATGACAGTTTTGCAGATAATATTCTAAGGCAAGATACAGTCAGCCCAATGGCTGGCATCATGCAAACAGGGTCCTCTCCATCAGGGGCCAGGGCCCAGTGCTGGCTGACTTCAAAAGGTGTAGATAGGGCTATGTGCTTAGAACAGAATGGTTTATGGCAGCTTAACTCACTCACTTGAGCACAAGTGAATAAAGCTAAATCAAATTCACAAAACACAACTGTTTTAAGGCATTGGAAAGCTGTAAAAACAATGAGGACTAAATGGGCTAAAATTCCAGATGAAAAAGTCCCAGAGGAGTGAGTGAAGGATGTTCAGCAATTTTTTCCTAGGGGACACTTGCCAGTTCTGGGTGTGACCGAGAGGCTGAGGAGGCTTTCTTGGCTCTAGCAAAAGGCCCCTGCTGGGGGATGGAGAAAACAGCAGAGACTGTGGTAGGTGGCCCAAACTGGTGATTTGAATGGCCTCAACACACAGTGAGTTTCTCTTTGAAGACATTTACTAATTTCTGAAGCTGTGTGGGGTGGGAGACTTAGAAACTAAGTTAAAAATCTCTGAAAAGCAGAGCAGAATTTTCCTATAGGCGACATCACTGTGCTGGGGGGGAACTCCTGTTAACAGGGCCTCGGAGCCACAGGGGCTGACCTGTCTGCAGCAGCCTTTCCCCTGGCAGCACTTGGTAATTCCAGGAGCGGCCAGGGCTCTGCATCTGGCTTGGCCCAACAGAGGGCCACTGCTGGGAGAGGAACCAAGGAGCTGTGGCATTCGTGTGAGTCTGGATTGAGAAAATTAGAGATTTTGAGGGGTCTCCAGCAAATGGATTTCCCTTTAAGAAATGTGCAGAATTCTGAAGTTGAATGCAGTAGGAGACTAAAAACAAAAACCTCTGGAAAGCACAGTGGAGATTGCTGTATTCTGTTAGCACTGAGCAATGAAGGATCTCCTAGGGGCTGAGGCTCTGGTCAGCACTCCAGGCTCTCCCTGGGAAGGAGGAGCTTGTTCTGGGAACACGAGCAAACCCAAAAGGCACCAGGCATAGTTTCCCCCATCCCAAACTATGTGCGTGGCAGAGGAGAGGGTCATCCCTCTTTGGGTGGAAGATTTGGTTGTCTAGAGCCTCCAGGAGCGTACACGCACATTCAACCAGATACAAAGACTCCGGAGGCCAGAAATTTCTCATACCCAGTCATACAAGGATAGCATTGTCTAGACTTATTTTTAGCCAATCTACATCTTGAACACACTCATTTCACTAATGAAAATGCCTTTCTCTCATCCATTATGCTACGAAACAAAACCTGTTGTGGACTAGAGATAAAGGGAGGTGAAACCCTTGCGGCAGCGCCTCTGGGGTGTGACTCCAATGACTAAGTGGGGCCGGCCCCTCTGCAGTGTGTCTTTCTGCTCCAGAATGTGGATCAGCACATATGTATCTACAATACATTGTCTCTGATGAAGGTTTTTCAAGTAAATTATAGACCACATCATAGACCCAAAGCTCCCTAATAATTTATTACATATTTTCGAAAAGCTAAGAAAAGAGGATTTTGAGTGTCTATAACACAAAAAAAATGATAAATGCTTGAGGTGATGGATATGCTAATTGCCCTAATTTGATCACTATACATTGTACATACATACATCAAAATATCACTCTGTATCCCATAAATATGTATAATTACGACTTGTCAACTAAAATAAAAGCAAAAACAAAATCAAAGATCTCATGAGACTCAAATGTGTCCCTAGCTCATTTAGAATTCTGCACATATTAATAAGGGTTCAACCGTGGTACATCATTCTTAATACGTAAGTATTGTCAGTATTTTTTAGTCACTCAGTAGGTATGTGGCTTATAGTCTAATAATGCTCTGCAGTAGAAACTATCATTCTATCAGTTTTATGAGTGAAGAAACCAAGGTCAGGGAGTCCAAGTAAATCATCATAGATCTCATGTCATATAAGGGTCAGAAGACCATCAGGACTTAACCCCCAAATCCCAGAAATATTCTACATTATGATATAGGAACAATCTCCAGTAGAATCCCTGTAAGTTCACCACCTAAAGGACTGTAACAAACTGGTCAACATATGGGGTGGTCAAAATAACAGATTTCCATTGAGTACATGCAGAGCATGCCCAGTTTATGAATACTGGGTCAACTTAAAGTGGTGGTCAAGGTAGGGAGGTGGTCAACCATGGAGGTTCTATGGTGTTTGACAAACATGTCTTCATATGTGACTCTTACTTGCAAGTCATATGCTTTAGTACACCTTGCTGAGGTTTTTAAAAGTTGGGAATACGGCTCGGTGCCTGTGGCTCAACGGGCTAAGGCACCAGCCATGTACACCTGAGCTGGCGGGTTCGAATCCAGCCTGGGCCCACCAAACATCAATGATGGCTGCAACCAAAAAATGGCCTGGTGTTGTGGCCTGCGCCTGTAGTCCCAGCTACTTGGGAGGCGGAGGCGAGAGACTCGCTTGAGCCCGGGAACTGGAGGTTGCTGTGAGCTGTGATGCACAGCACTCTATCCAGGGTGACAGCTTGAGGCTCTGTCTCAAAAAAAACATAAAATAAAATAAAAAAATAAATAAATAAAAGTTGGGAATACTTTCTTTAACTCTGTTTTGTGAAGAAGCTGAAAGAAGCCTTCAATTGAGAAAGTTCCTTTTGGAGGAACTTTGTAAGAGAGGGCCCAGCAGATAGACTGAAGATAGCAATTTAAATTTTCTTTTGCATGCAAAAAAAGTATTTAGGGCAAAAACAAAAAGAAAAACAATAATAACAAAAACGCTCTGTGTGACCTTTTATTTCCCTTTTGCTCTTTCCTCCCACAGCGTAATCATTGCTTTTGGCTGGTCAAGAAAATGCCAGCTCTTAAGAGACTTTTTTATAGATTTGAAAAGGGAAATTTTTGTTTAGTTTTTTATTTTCCTTTCCCTGAAGTTTTCTTTTTTCTTATCCTTCTTAAGCTGTAGTCTTAGGACATCATCACAGCCTCCCTGCAGCTCTTATGGGGACCCTCACAGAAAGTCACAGAATAAGAAAAGAAAGTAGGAAAGTCATACAATAAGAAAAGGCTGGATGCTAGATCCACTTTCAGAGAAGAAAATTTAAAACAACGATACAGTTACTGGGTTTGTTGTAACATACACATATCACAAGCCTGGAAATATCGAACAATTGCTTATAATTTGGCTAGATCATTTTCTGTGGGTTATTCTTTGACTTTTTAAAATTTGCCTGATAAGCATTTGGTCTAATCACAGGCAGTTGATAATAAACTGAAGGAGAAAATGCTTAAGACTCACGCGTTGGACAGGAATCACTTACCCTTCCTGTATGGGTAGATTTTCATTTTTGAAAGCCAGAAATGATTCTTGGATTTTCCTGTCATCTGGCTCAGCATGAGCACAATCAGTTTCAACTCCCTGCTTGTGTATGCTCTGGCCTATCTGCCTCTGGGGCTTCCTTTCCTCCCACTCATCCAGCTCTCCCTCCTACTTGTGAAAGCCCTTCTGTTGGGTGCAGGGTATAATTTTAAAGACATGTACGGGAACTTCAGCACTACTGGAAAATTCCTCCATCAAATGGCTTAAATTGTAAGAGAAGTACACCTCACTTGTCTCTGTCGGTATTTCATACAGACCCCAGATGGAGGAACACCACCCAGGGAAGGTCGTGCAGAATCTCTGGATTCTGCTTCTGTGATCTTTCTCTGTGGATCTCAGGTGTTTTGTTTCCTTCCTTTCTTCTCTTCCAGCCTGCATCTTCTGCTTCTTTCATGCATATTGGTCCAAAGTTCCCATCATCTCTGGAAAAGAATAAAACTGCCTCCCTTCCTAATATGATACATAGAGTTGAACTCCATATGTATTTAAACGTAAAAGATAAAATTAAAAAATGTAATAGAAGAAAATGTAGGAGACTATCTTCTTTGTATAGGATGGGAAAGGATTTATTGACTAAAACTTCAAAAGCACAATGATAATTTTTTTTAAAGATTAATATGATTACTTTATAAGTAAGGATTTCTGTTCAATGAAGGGTAAAGTTAATAGGAAGATGACAACATTGAAAAAGGTATTTGTCATATCTAAACTTGACAAGGGATTTTAATTTGAAGTAAATTTATTTTATTTTTGGTTATTATGACTCTTAAGAATAGAGGCTTGAGTTAGTAATACTCTTTGGTAAGTCTTATATACCATTAAGGAAAAGACAGAAACTCCCAGAAGAATGGACACTGGGTATGAACAAGTAGTCTATAGACGAGGATGCTGAATTGATACTCAGAATCCTTTGTAAATAGACAAATGCAAACAGAAATCATCACTATATATCACTTGACTGGAAAACAGTTAGAAAGCAGGATTTTTTCTAAGAGCTAAAAAACTTAAGAGGGTGGGAAAGTCTCAGGTGTTCTTGTGTTGCTGACTGAGAAGCCACTGGGGGGTATATTCTAGCAGTAATTAGCTGAACTGAGTATATGTAATTCTACAACCCAGCAATTCCATTCCAGGAGTATACACCAAATAAGTGCTCACACAGATCCACAGGGGCTGTGTGTAAGGATGTGAACTGCAACCTCATTTGGGGTGGTAAGGGGTGAAGGCAACTTGGCCGTCCCTCACTGAGACAGCAGGTAGATATGATGTGATGGACGTGGCCCACAGCAGTTAGCGACGGGCTAGATGTTCATGTAACAACCTGGAGGGGCCACAAAACTTAGTGGTGGCGAAAGAAGAAATAGGATTAGCTACAACTCAGTGTGGTTTATGTAGATCTAACACACACACGCCCAAAACATCATTACATCCCCTTGCAGATAAAGACAAATCTACATACTAAACACAGTCAGCGAGTACTGTTGGGGAGAAGGGAATGGATGAGGGCAATGAGAGTTGAGGAATCGTCCATGGACCAAAGATGACATTGTGCCATGAGCCAAGAGCATTAATTATGAACTCAAGCCTCTGTTCCTGAGAGTCATGATATGCAAAAACACAATGAATCTGCTTAGCTGGGACTTGGAAGCTTTCTCTGAAGGGGGATTTCAAACTGGAAACGTCTTCCCTGGCCTCAGTTATTCCGTGTTAAGTCCTGAAAAGCACCAATCCTGTCCTAGACTGCTAAAGGAGAGCTGACGACATTTCCATGCTCCTCCAACTTCTCTGGGGTATTATCTCTTCTACTAAACTCTCAATATATTAGCCTGTGTATAGCAGAAATCCCTTGCTGCCTGCTTGTATTCAGGTTCTGATTCTAAGTCCCACATATGTGAGTGTGCGTGACAAAATGCCCATCTACATGATACTTTTTGCTTTTCATAATGTAAATCATTTTGAATAACCTGTAAATGTACCTGTTCCAATTTACATACAAGTTCAACCTACAAACAAAGCTACAGAACCTATCTCATTCATAACCCAGGGACTTGCTGTAAATCTGAAAGAGAAAAAATATATATTCATCTTTATTAACCTCTTTATGATATTTAATATGCTTCCTTTAATTATAAAAGCATTCATAATGCCTAGGATTTTGTCACTAGTAGAAATCCTGGATCCTTTTTTATTCCATTATTTTCATATCACATTTAAGTTTTTACAGATATCTGTAAAATGTCATTTCTAGGTTGATAGCAGACATTTTTAGAGCTTGCTACTTAATGTACTCAAAGAAGCAAATATATTACTATGCCATGATTTTTTATGTTTTCATAACTGTATTCAATATAATTAATTCTTTTACAATCCTATATATTTTATTTTGTGCTCATAAAAATATTTCTCTGAGATGGAGACCAGGGCCTTACAGGGTACCAAGGGCTCCCAAAGCACAGAAAGTCGGGCATCCCTTCAAAAAGGTCTAACTCCAGGGCAAGAAAACCAGTGATATGCTTTATAACCATATGTTCTTTTTTGACAAAAAATTGTAAAAATCAAATATACTCTCAAAAGACAAAGATATTCCAGTACTGGAACTACTTGTGAGAAAGTTCCATCAATAAAACTGGAGTTTTATGCACAGTATGATCAGGCCTTCCATTATATCTCTACTTCCAACATGCAAATAATTCATTCCTTTTGCAAATATTTATTAAATATTTATTATGTATGAGGCACTATTGTATGTCCTGGGTAAATTTCAACGAGAAGAACAGACTTAGTAACTCCCTGGATGAAACTTGTATTGTGATGGAAGCAAACAGCCACAAAAATGTTAAGAAATAAAGAAACTAGACATCAGATAAAACTTGAGAAGTGCTATGATAAAAATAAAGCAGAGTGATACTCTAAAGAGTGAAGCAATAATACAGTGCCCAGGTGATGGGCTCTGGCATTGCCCTTCTTCCCTTCAAATCCTGGCTCCATGCCCCACTGGCTCTGTGACCCTGTTCAGCTGTGCACTCTTTCTAAACCCCTGTTTTGTCATCTGGAAAGTGGGCACATTAACTCTAGCTACTTTACACATTTGTGTTAAAGAAACATGCAGACTGGTGTGACGGCTCATTCCTGTAATCCTAGCACTCTGGGAGGCAGAGACAGGTGGATTGCTTGAGGTCAGGAGTTTGAGACCAGCCTGAGCAAGAGTGAGACCCTTGTCACTTCTATTTCCAAAAATAGAAAAAATTAACTGGGCATTTTGGCACATTCCTGTAGTCCAAGCTACTCAGGAAACTGAGACAAGAGAATCAGATGAGCCCAGGGGTTTGAGGCTGTATGGACCCCCAGCCAGGGTGACAGAGTATTTCAAAAGAAAAAAGAAAAGGGAAGGAAGGAAGATAGGGAGGGAGAGTGGAAAGAAGGAAAAGAGAGAGAAAGGAAGGGAGAGAGGAAGAAGGAAAAGAAAAAGAAAGAAGGAAGGAAGAAAGGAAGGGAAGAAGGAAGAGAGGGAAGGAGGAAAAAAGAAAGAAAGAAAGAGAGAGAGGGAGGGAGGGAGGGAGGGAAACTGGTCACTCCTGACATTGTTAACATCTCCCAAAGAACCAAGCACAGAATTGAAGGTTTTCTATATTTTCTTAAAGAAGTTGTAAGACAGCCATCTGGATTAGAGTCTAAAAGTTGTTATGTTCTTATGCTCGTTTCCCCTATGGCATTGAATAGCACAGACCGAAATTAAAGTGGGAGAAGAACTAGCTTTCCAGTTGCCATTGTACTCTACCCCTGTGAGAACAGGGGACCTGGATGACTGAGAGGGGAACTGCTGAGGATTCACAGAAAAGGATGGGTAGAATTTCTGGCATGCAGAGATCTTTCTGAGTAAGAAATCGTGCAGTTAGGACAGCACAGACTCGAGAAGGGCAGAGATGGAGTCTATGGCAGAGGGAGGGCCCCTTACTCAGCATGTGTTGAGAAAACGCTATTAGCCAGGCCCTGGCCCATTCGGATGAGGAAACAGAGGGAACCGGACAGCAAGGTCCATCCTCGTGCGCCTGCACTCTGCGGGGGGTGGGGGGGGGGGTGGGGAGATGGGCACCGACAAAGCACAGACGCATAAAGCAATGAATGAGCCAAGAAAGCTAATTTCAGGCAACAATAATCGCCCTGAAGAAATAAACAGGGTCTTATGATAGATGATGACTGTGAAGGAGTTTGGAGGAATCTGACTCTGTTTTTAAAAGGTCACTTTGGCTTCTGTGTGGGTCACACAGTGGACAGAGATGAGAACGGACGCAGGAAGACCTACAGCAGCCGGAGGCCGCTGCAGCGCGCGGGTGAGAGGGACGGTGGCTCGGCCCCATGGCCAGTGGCGGGGAGGCAGTGGGGAGAGGAGTCAGCTGAGAGCAGAAAAGCAGCCGTGAAGGCAAATGCAACACAAGGTAACAGAACTGGAGTTGAGAGTGGAAAGAACACTCCAAAATTATTCTGGTTCAACCCCTTCCATTCTGCAGATGAGGAAACCACATCCCAGGAGTGTGAGGCGGCTCCCCCAGCATCTGAGGAGCAGGCGAGTCTCTGAGCCTTCTGGACTCACACCCTCGGCCACAGCAGAGGCCAGAACTGGGGGGGGGGGAGCAGAACAGCAGAGAGGAGAACAGCAAGGCCAGGGAGGACACAGGAGGGAGGAAGACAGGGACGGAGGCAGCAGAAGGTTCGAGAAAATGGAAAGGCATCAACGTGGAAGAGGAGGCGGCAACAAGAGCTGAAATGAGGGAGGGGGAGGGGAGCAGGGGGGGAGCAGATTCTGCTGCTGGGATTAGTCAGGGCTGATGGTTCGCAGTTGAGGTTTGTTGAATAGACCATAGCGGGCTCAGTGCAGCTGTCGGGGCACCACAAGCAGCAGTTGGAGCAGCTGCCTGCGCCACCCGAGCCACAGGAACAACGGCAGGGGAAGTGCACATGGCCCGACGTCCCTCTGCCTCGGAGCGGCTAGCGGAGGTCACAAGGTTCTCCCTCACTTCTCAGGATGCTGCGCTTTCCTAAGGCAGCCCAGGGCGCCGGCCCACCCCTGTCCTCGCCATCATCACCATCCTCACCATCATCCAGCTACCATCTCTCCAGATCAAGTGCTGGGAGATGTATGAGCATTTGTCTCTTTCACCTCCACAAAGCACTTGTATTTTCCCTGGTTTACACATACAGAAACTAAGAGCAATTAATGGCAAAAGGATCTGCTGTCGTTTTGTTGATTTTGTTTTGTTTTGTCTTTTTTCTCCCTTATCTTAAAAAGGACACATGGAGTCCTGGACAGACTCTGCAGTAGGTGTTGGTGATGTGCCCTGCTGCAGTGATCTGGTGATTTCTCTCTTCTGCACCTGGAGGGCGCTTGGCCGGGGCTGATGAAGACAGCAGGGGCCTTGTGCTGTCTATCTGGCTGACAGGCCCCCTGCTTAGGTTCCCCAGTGAAGGGCCAGCGCCAGTTGCATGGGCAGCTCACAGAATTCAAACAGAACTTTCTTTTAGATTTTGATGCTTTTTCTTTGTTTAGTGTGTATAACTGTTGACCTCCTTTTCCTTCAAGCCCCCTTTCAAATGTCACCCCTTCTATGAAGTTTTCGTTTCTTTCCAAGCAAGATAAATCACTCCCTCCTTGACGCCCTCACAGTCTTGCGTTTTGGTTGGAACCACTTGTTTGCCTCCTCTAGCAGAGGACGGGCTTCCTGGGGAAACAGGCTGTGTTGTAATCATTACTATATTCTTGGCACTTACCACAGTGCCTGGCATACTCAAAAGCAGTCAATAACTATTAACTGGACTAAAAAGAAAACAAAACCATAAAATGGAAAGGGCATTTGTTGAGGCCAGTATAAGTCAACTATTTCCAACCTGCTCGCTTAAAATGTCTGAACACAATAACTAAGAAAATGCCATGAAAGCTATGTTAACCAGTTCGATGAAAATATTTCAAATTATATGTAAAACCAGCCCATGACTGCATTAATGCACACAGCTATGACTTAATTTAAAAAAGTTAAAATTTATCAAAAAAGAAAAAAAAGAAATTCAAATGAAGGAAGACGTTATCAATCCCATAAGTATATCCATATTTTTTCTATTGGTGAAGGATAAATAACATTTGTATTTCTTTTGGGAGCATAATGAAAGTAATTTATAGGAATAGAAGTTATAAAATTGAATTTTTTTAACCTCCAAATTGTCATTCAGCAAGGAAAAAATATATTAGTAAATCGATATATATATATTCTTTTTTTATTTTGACCTTTTTTATTTTAGACTTTTGCCCCACAGGAAATAGAAATGAGATGACTAATTACAGTGCTGAAGCATACGCATAGATATGATTAACTTTAGAGGCAAATGTTAGATGGCACATGGTATTGTCATATTTTTATGTGTTACTATGAATAACGTTACTGCAAATTCATTTGTATTTATGATTTTATCTTTGTAGCTCCAATTTCATTATTAACTGAAACATCATAGCATCCTTCTTCCTGATATGTACTGAAGGTAAAAAATACACCCTATTTTCCTCATCTATCCTTGCCTTATTCCTTATTAAAACTATAGCCAATGGCAAAATAAAAAGGAACCGGAAAGAAGCATACTTAAATCCCAACTGGGCCAGGTGTCAACAATTTATAACCTTTGCACCTGACAGTAACACACCTTCCGTCCATGCTCACTCAGTTAGAGGCCAGAGAGCACAGTCTCAACATTGTCTTTCAACCTCATACTTTCCCAAAATGGAATTTGGTCCCTCTAAAAAAGTCACCCTCCACAGTGGTGCCTCACTGTGTGGCCACACATGCCTCTGGCTACTGCAGTTACTGTGTGACATCCACTGAGTTTCTTCTGCTGATCCAGCTTTCATTTGTTGGTAGCTGTTACATATTACCAGACTTTCCTGCAGGTCTCAGCTTTGCATCACAGGTGGTGCCAAAAATACAAATGCTGTTGCTGTCTGACCCTGCTCCCAAAGCTGGTAGTTTGCAGGATAATTCATAGCACACGCTCCTCTGCCTCTATTCCCCCACCCTTCTATCTCTACGTCAATATCTCCTTTCTCTGCTTCTCTGTGTTTATGGTGTTAGAAGATGGATATTGACCAATTCCTGACATATTTCTTCCATTTACTAGCCCAGACTCAATCATTATATTTTAATCCCAATCTCAAATTCCCGGCAAAGATAATTTGATTAGCTGATGGTAGGGAAGGGCCAGTGGAGTCATATAAAATGCTGCCAGTGACCCACCACTCAAGCTGAAAAGAACAGTTATAGGAGTCATTGTGAGTTGGGTATAGGACCCTAAAAATCTACAGTTAATACAATGTGCTGGCAAGTGCTCTGTGGGTATCTGAGAAGACTCCTTGCCCATGATTGAAAAGCTTCCTGCTTTGCCCCTTTCCCCATATTCTTGTGCTGTAATTGGGTTATAGCCTTCATATGAAAGCTATAAATTAGCTTCATAGTAGGGCTGAGTACATTGCATACTTTTTCTTCCATTCTTGAGATACATTGCTAAGAAGAATGTGTTCCAGCTCCATCCATGTAAACATGAAAGAGGTAAAGTCTCCATCTTTCTTTAAGGCTGTGTAGTATTGCATGGTGTATATGTACCACAATTTATTAATCCATTCCATGAAGGTTATGTCGAACAGTTGGATGAAAATATATAAGATTGTATATGAAGCCAGCACATTGTACCCCATGATTGCACTAATGTACATAGCTATGATTTCATTAAAAGAAAAAAAAAGAAAAGCTTCCTGCTTAATGCACAGTTCTAAAATGGGGAACAATGGCAATACCCTACACCCTAGAGTTTATATATTGAGCATTTAGATTTTGTCCAGTTCCAAACAGGTTTTCTCAAGTCTTGAGGAGAGTAAGATCAAATATTCTTGCCCTTACAATATGGGCTTATAGAAAAACTGTTCTAAGGAAACCATATCATTTCAGATAGGCGTGGCTCAAAAATGAGAGGCCACTTGAGTGGTGTTGCTATGGAAATCTGTCATAAAATATACTACATCAGAAAAATACTGGCTTAATGTTTTTCTACTATTTGACAGTTATTCTCAGGGTTCAGTGATGAGCAACTCTCTAGTTCAACAGTCTGGTTTTCTGCTTGTATATATGAGGGTTGTCCAGAAAATATGAAGACACTAACATGAAAGATAGCATTTACAATGGCTGGTTACTTTCTAGACAACCCTTGTGTGCTTGCCTTTCTAATGAATAAATTACATATGAAATAATTATAGAGAATTAGATTTTTTTTTTGCAGGACTTACTGTAGTCCTTTATTAAAAAAATTGAATTTTGGCCAGGCCTATAATCCTACCACTCTGGGAGGCCAAGGCAAGTAGATCTCTTAAGCTCAGGAGTTTGAAACCAGCCTGAGCAAGAGCCAGACCCTGTCTCTACTAAAATAGAAGAGTCATGGAGTGTACCGATAGTCCTAGCTACTTGGGAAGCTGAGACTAGAAAATTGCTTGAGCACAACAGTTTGAGGTTGCTGTGAGCTATAATAAGGCCGTGGCACTCTACTGAGGGCCACAGAATGAGACTATGTACAAAAAAAAATAATAATTTCATTAATTTTCTTCTTTATTAAAACAAATGATTTTTGTGAGAAAATAAATAACATGCTTTTCAAAAGAATACCAAAGCCACCACTACAAGTGCTATCCCAGTTCATCACCAGTTAAATAAACAAATAACAAAAACTTAGCATAAGTCTCCTTTGTCTCTTCGTGGGAGTTTTACTAATGCTAAGGAGAAAATACAGCTGAGAAGTTTCATGCTCCTTTCTCTCTAGGCCACTCTTTCTTACAGGCTCTCTGCACGTCTGGATCTCTGAACTGACAGAAGGTGAAGACGATGTGTCTCCAAGGCTAGCTCTTCCCTCGCTTACCCATATTGACACAGCTGTTCAGGGTTTTGATGTGGATAAAGAGCCGAATGGGAGAAAGAGTGAAATCAAGCAAGTGGAACACATTTGTGGGTCACTATGAAAGTTTTGAGACAGAGTACATACGATGTGGTCCATTATTTCACTTCCAAGAAATGGAAGCCTCCTTTCTGATTTCCCTGTGAAAGTTTCAACTTGCTCAGCTTATCAGTGTTGTCAGAAGGGCTTCATTTTGTTCCCATCCATGCAGATTTTACATTTCTGAAATTTCATGTGTCTCAAACCTTTTGTAATGAGCTCCATGTTAATATGTATTGTCTCTCCTCTGCTTAGTAAAGTGAAGAGTCCACTTGTGCGTATCTCTCATTTTCCCAAACAAGGTCAAGCCACCGTCATCTATGAACTGAGTGCTCTCCTTCAAAAGCATCAAAAGCAGCGGTTCTGTACCTGTGGGTCGCTGACCCCTTTGTAACAAAGAAAATACATCCTGCATATCAGATATTCACATTATGATTCATAACAGTAGCAAAATTATAGTTATAAAGTAGCAACAAAAATAATTTAATGGTTGGGGGGTCACCACAATATGAGGAAATGTATTAAAGGGTCACGGCGCTAGGAGGCATTAGGGAAGTTGAAAACCACTGATCTAGAGTCTTATCAAAGCGGAAGTGACTTCAAGCACATCTATTCTAAGACATGGGGTGGTAATGGCTGCCGAGCAGAAGGCCCTTTGTCCCAGCGCGCTACTGGGAAACAAGCAGTTACAACATTTGCAGAGAGTAATGTGATAGTACACATCAGTGTTTTTAAATGTGCAAACATTTATATTTAGAAGTTGACCTTTAGAAATGTGTTCCACAGGAATGCTTGCTTGAGTGTACCAGGATTTTTATGGTATCACCGTTTCTAAAAGAAAAGTAAAACTTATTGAAACAAAGCTAAGTGTCTATCACCAGGGTGATAACTCAATAAATTATAGTCTATTCATACTACGGAATAGTAAGAGGACAATAAAAGGAAAGGAAAACAGCATAGGTTAGAATGTGGGGAAGTATTTGTGCTACTGGTCAAATGATAAAAGCAAAGCAGTACAAATACTATGATTCCATTTTTATAAAAGAAAATAATACCTTTCTATGGATTTGTGTGTATGTGTATGTTTTATGCATGCCGTAAAAAAGACAAAAGATTCCCAACAATCTAGTAATAGCAAAAAGTGGGTATGAAATGGATAGTAGAAGATTGTACAATTTTTAGTTCATGCACTTTGAGATCATTTGAATTTCCTACCATTAGGAGATGTGATTTTGTAATTAAGAATATAAATATGAGGCTGAGGCAAGAGAATCGCCTAAGCCCAGGAGTTGGAGGTTGCTGTGAGCTGTGGAATGCCACAGCACTCTACCCAGGGCAATAAAGTGAGACTCTGTCTCTACATATATATATATATATATATATATATATATATATATATATATATATATATGTATGTGTGTGTGTGTGTGAGTGTGTGTGTGTGTGTATGTAACTATGGCTGGGTACAGAATTTTCACTTTGGGATAATGAATAGTTCTGGAGATGGCTGATGGTGATGGCCGCACGAGAATGTGAATATACTTAAGGCCGCTGAGCTTACACTTAAAATTATTAAAATGGTAAATATTAAATTTTATGTGAACTGGAAGATATTGGATTACATTGGGACTGGATTCTTTGTGATTCAATACAAGGAGCATGTATCACCCACTAAGATATCCTACTCTGCAAGAGAGCATGGGTTTGAAGAAGAGAATAAAAATACTAATAAAATATGTTCCTTCTCTTATAAGACTCACAACTGAGGGGACAGCAGGAATGAATTGAAATGCAGGTCATGCTGTAATGGTGATATACACAAACATGACCTTACCAGGAGGGGATTCATTCTGTCTGTGGTGGTTGGAGTAGCCTTTATCAAAAGAGTGGAACACAGAAACAGACCCAGAGAGGGGAGGGGTATTCAGTGGAGAGAACTGCCTGCGGAGGCCTGAAGGACAGAATGTGCCCGGCCGGCCGTGTAGGACACAGAGAGTGGCTCACTTCATCTGGAGCGTAGCGTACAGTGTGGGCCACAAGGCTCTCTGCGAGACATCCATTAGGGGAGCATGAGTGGGGCCAGAGCCCTGGGGCTCTTGTGAGGAATCACATCACGGGGAGGGAGTGGGGGTGGGGAGAAAGAGTCCCAAGGCTGCTGGAATGACAGGAGCTCCGTGGCCCCTGAGGGGAGCTTCCCTGCGCGGGGAGCCGCCCCCTCCCACCCAGGTCCGCAGCAGCTTTCAGCCCTTGTCTCCTCTCTCCTCTGTTCTGCAGCAGCCACAGTGGTCCTTGGGAAGCTGCAAGTCACATCCCAGCAGTCTTCTGCTCAGAATCTTTTCTTGGTTTCCTTCCTTTTTAAGGATAAGTTCAAAATTTTCACATGACCTGTGAGACCGTGCAGAGTAGCCCTCCCAACTCCACACCGCTCAGTTTCACCTGATCCCAAGATACTCTCTTTCTCCCATTAAGCTCCGTCTGCCCCTGTCCGAGACTGCTATGCAGCGTCCCCCATGCAGGGGTAATGCTGGAAAATAGCAGGGGGTCAGGACCCTGCAGGAATGAGGCAGGAGGCACAGGCAGGCAGGAGGGAGTGAACGGAGGGCCCGGCCAGAGGCTTCTCCTGGGCCGTCTTACCAAGGATGCCTGCAGGGCCAAGGCACTCTCCACGCTGCCTAGGGGGCAAAAGACAGAAGGCTGCGGACGGAGGAAGATTCTGAGGGGAAGACAGGATCTGGGAATGTTCGCATGTGTTAGTACATTTATTAACATGTACACTTAGTCCATTTGGGATTTGAGGGAAGTAGAAAAGGCCCGTGGAGAATGAAACAGGAAGCGGAGTCCAGCCCTCCCAGCGGCTCTGCGGAGGGGCTCTGACGGTTGGCCAGGGAGGAAGAGTGGGCAGAAGGTCAGGGCGGGGCTGCAGGAGACAGCCTAGGTCCCGGTCAGCCCAGGACTGCTCGGGATGGGCACGGCGAAGGTCAGGAACGAGGCATCGCTGAAGTCACCTGCCCAGGAGGCCCGCCTGGGCAAGAGGACTCAGAGGAGGGATTACAGACTGAGGGCAAAGGGACAGCCCGCTGCAAGCCAGGGAGCGTGAGGGGCTGTGTGCGTGAAATCGTCATGCCAGAGGGGCTTTGGAAAGGTCAAGATCACAGAAGAGAAGAGCCCTTGAGGCAGGGCTTCTAGATGGCTGGGGTGGAGGAGGGGTCACAAGAGTCAGGGGTAAGAACTGTAGAGCCAGGAGCCCAGGACACTGAGGAGAATAGCTAACCATTGGACCCTTTTATGGCAGCTGGATATATTTGTGCATCTATTTATTTGCTACTGTCTACTACTTTTTACCACCTCACATTAAAAGATCATCTCCTCAAGGGCAGGCACCACATGTGTTTCTGTGTGATATACATGGTCTGCAAAGTCAGATGCTCATTAACTATTTGCAGGGAAAAATGAATGAATGAACGAGCTAGCGAATGAATGAATGAATGCGTGACTACACTTCACTGCCTCTCATTCATCCTTTTAAATTTGAGGGGGACCATTTACAGCAGTCGTGTGATATGAGGGAAAAACATTTGACACTGGAGAACAGTGAAGATGTAGATTTACCCAGCTGGTAAGATTTGGTTTATCCACAATTGTTTGTATGGGGCTTTAGTTGTTCTCTCCACTCTGAGTATATGCACTTCAAAGGCAAGAGCCAAGTTTCAAATAATACTTCCTTTCTGTCCCCCGAGCATCCAGCATAATGCTAAGAAATTAACAAGCAGATATGTAGCAGCCTTGAGGGGGAGGTTTTATAGTTAAACAGGCTTTCACAGCAGATAAAATTGCCCTTATCATGACTCTTTAGTTTCCTCATCTGTAAAATAGGAACAAAAACCAGGATATAGCATAGTGAGATAATGTATGTATATAACCATCTATTAGTGCCAGGCACATAGCACTCCATACAGAATATAAATAAGAGCTGAAGACAGAAGACACAATATTTTGTTTTTTATTTGGAGAGTGTAATTGCAGTTGCATTTAAAGTTTGTCCTTGTTGGCAGCAATAATGTTCACACACACTTCTCGGTACTTTGGCCCAGAGGAATATTTCCTTTCCTGGTTTGCTTCAGCAGCAGTGATTGCAAGCTCCAATTTTGCTATTCTCCAGGAGGAGGTATCTGGGCACTCCCTAGGGTGGGATGGGGGCAAGACCTCAGGGGCTGTTCCCGGTGT
Source organism: Perodicticus potto (assembly GCA_963574655.1). Lineage (NCBI taxonomy): Eukaryota > Metazoa > Chordata > Mammalia > Primates > Lorisidae > Perodicticus > Perodicticus potto. The sequence continues at coordinate 27,663 of CAUYRH010020108.1, read as the reverse complement.
GCAAAGCTCTATGCTGCCCTCTGGTGGTGGTATTTTGTGCTGCCCCTTCCTTGCATTGGACTTTTTGTTGTGCGGACCTTAATGGTCAAAGGTCTGCCTATAGAAAGAGCACTAATGAGAAGATTCTTTGGAGATTACAGGGAGGGCCTCACTGCACCATTTGTTTTGTTTGGCTCAGTTCCATGCTCCCACTTCCACCCAGGGAAGAGCTATTTCTGCAATAACGAAAAACTACTATCTCCAAGGGATCGTGGAGCTCAGTCAAGGTGATTCAGAAGCTCTGAGAGGGGCAGCGTCAGTCTAAGATCGCACAGTTAAACTGTGACGTTCAAGATTGTATGACAACCACCTGCAGACCAATTTCCTTCTATAAAGAAAACGTTGTAGGGCTCGCCATAAAATGCAAATTATTCCAGGAAGGCCTCTGCATTTCCTCAGCTGAAAGGAATCTAAATGGCCACAGTAGACCCAGGAGCCACCTTTATGTCTTTGCTTGTCCTCATCCTTCACCTCCGATAAATAAGCAGGTCCCCTGGTTTTCCATGTCAAATAATGGTCCACTGTGATCCATCTGATCTGCTCCTAACTAGCAGCATTCTCCCTCCCTCTCTCTCTCTCCCCTCTACAGTTGTCTTCTTATGGCTCTCTCTGCTTTCTGTCCCCTCATCTCCTTCATGACCCCCTCTCATCTCAACAGCCAGAATGAAGCACCAGCAGTCCTGTTTAGAATGCATCCCTTACGAGAAACCAGTGTTTCCCTGTGGTCTGTATGTCACAATGTGACCCCTCTCACTGCACACCGGTGCCCCCTTGGCTCTCTGCCCTCCATCTACCTGCTCCCTCTCCCAAGCCTCCAAGCGGCCAGCCTTTGGTGTGCTTGCTGTTCTCTCTGCTGCAACACTTTCCCCTGCACGCTTCTCACGGCTGACTCTTCCTCTCTCTCATCTCAGTAGAGACGTTCCCTCTTAGCCAGGCCTATTGTAATCACCCACCTAAAACGGCTTCGTGTTCAATATTCTCCTTCCCCCACATGGCAATTCTTGATTGTATCTTCCTATTAATTTCCTTCACAGCAGTAATCACTACCTGTCATTATCCTGTTTCTTTCTCTAAAGTGTGTTTTCCATTAGAATGTAACTCCCAGGAGGGCAGAAATTTTGCCTTCCCACTGCTGTAGTCTCAGTGTCTGGTACCGAATGGATGCTCAAAAGACCGTTTGTTGGGGAGAAGAACAGCAGTTTACATCTCATGGCACTGGCTAATTTTTCATAACCTGGCTCCATCTGTAGCTGCTCCCATCAGGTCCAACCTCGTGGAATTGTCCTGATCAGATCGTGCTCTTGTGTTGGCTGACTGAATGAATGAGCACAGATAAGAATGTTCATTTTCCCTATAGCATGCCCTGTGTGGCTGTTTATATGTGCATTGACAAACTTTACGTATGTCCACAAAATCGCATTTCTTCCTCCATGTAACCTATAATAGTGAATTTGAATTCCTTTTCTTATTCATTGCTGTAAGTCATAGTAACAAGATTTGATAGAACTAAGTGCCGCTCTATCACGTTAACACAAACTTGATTTTATGTTTATTTGGTGATAGTTTCTCCTTGAAACTAGACACCCAGGAATTATTTCCAAGAAAAATAATCGAACAGGGAAAGAGACTGTGGTTGCCATTAAAATTAAACCCAGAAATCATTTTGTGCGTGTTATTTTTCTCTGGTTCCACCTCCAGCAATGACTGGAAACAGGTCCTTAAGGACGAGTAATAAGAATCAATGTCACAAGAGTCAGAAATAATGAACCAATATCTTGCAGAAACACTACAATATATGCCAAGACAGAAAGAAGGGTAAGTGGGAAAATACGTGCATGTGAAAAAATAAATATCCCAGTAAAGAAACATGCAGAACCGCGTTGGTGCGTTTACACAGCATCGTGGCTCTTTTTGGCTCAGCAACAATGATCTGGTCACATAGGAGTGAAATGTTAATCTTATCTGGCCCTTGATGTAGCAGTGCTGGATCACCTGCCCAGGGGAAGCTGCAGCCGTTTAGCACTTCCAACGACAGCAATAAGCTAATAGAATTACATTCTGGCTCACTAAGCACACATCACTTGACTGGGCTAACCTCTCTTTGCAGCAAAGCTGCTTTCTCAAATGCACACCTCAGTTTACACTGTAGGTACCATTTCCCTTAGCTCTGTGAACATCTCATATCTGTGAACCTCTTTCTCAATTTAGCACATGTGAAATGGAGGGAAGGGGAGTTGAGAGGGGAAAGGAGGGGGGATTAATAAATTCCCCTTAATTTGTTCATTTTTCTTCCTATTTAGCATATTTATTACATGCAGCTTTCATCTCTGACATCTTATTACCTAGTCAGAGTAAAAAGCCATTTCAGTTTGCCTCTTTTAAAAAATAAATAGTTAGATAGGAAGATAAATTCTCGAGCTTGATACAATTCATTGTATATTTTGAGAAGATTTGGAATGCTTCCATCACAAAGAAATGATGAATGTTGGAGGTGGTGAGCAGCCTAATTACCCAGACTCAATCATTACACGCTGCATACTTGCATCAAATATCACCTGTCCCAAATAAATTTGCATAACTATGTATTGATAAAAATTTAAATAAAAAATTTAAATATTTTATTAATAAAATATTTGTTTTTAAATATTTTAAAAATAATTTGTCTGCAAATAATTTTTAACCAGTTTTCATTCAAATGGCTGTTATCTCTACATGAGAAATACCTGCTATCTAATTCAAGACTTTAATATTCTCGGGAAACCTGATTCAAAGGCATATTTGGGAGGGAGGAGAAACTCACAATGCAAACCAAAGGCAAGTGATCCCATGACCTAATGAGATGACTACATTTGCTTAAGAGTGAGGAATTTGAAACAAAGATTTTTATCAAAAGCTACACCAGAGGAGCCAGAGACAGTTATCTGGATGACCTCACTTTGGTCTTCTAGAACGAGGGGGCATTAAGGGTTTATTTTCTGTGGTTGGTGTTTACGGGAGGGAAGATGAACTCAGTTTCAGATGGTGAAGCTCTAAGGTGACTTCAGTTGATGGGCACAGCCCCGGACCTTGGCCCCGCACGTGTCAGAGAACAGGCAGATGGGTGGAGGTAACTCAGGAAAGCATCCATCTGTCCATGAGGCTTCCCTGTAAGCCCCATTCTGCGTCGTGAAGACCTTCCCTCCCGCAGCTCAGCAATTTGCAACCAGAACCAGTTTCCGCAAAGGCTAAGTCTGTGTAAACGACTTCGTAAAGAAAAGAGAAGGTTATTCAAGGAGTCCGACTTCTTAGACTCCAGCCACTCCTCTGTCGCGTACTACCTAGAAACTCTGGGAAAACTCTTTAATCTGGCTAAGCCTCCGTTTTCTTGGTTATAAAACGTGAATAAACACGTCTTGCCTCACCCATGTCTCTAGCTGGTGAGTGAAGCTGAGAGCTGCATGAGAACTCTAAAGGCTTCCAAGGCGTGAGATACCGCACGCGTACAGTGCGGGCGCCCAGCGGCGTGCGCTCTCCCTCCCCTGCCCCAAACCCCAGAGAGGCACGTGTTGGGGCATCCGGACGCCGCATGTCCCTAGATAACAGGCTCGGGTGTCTGGCCCCAGTTACAATGCTTGAGAGATACCCAAGCTTGAGAGAACAAAGGTCGTCCAAGTTTGAACTTCGCAATGGTGAATTTTTCAGAACATGACACAAGTCAAGCGATTTAGCCCCTCTGAGCCAGTTTACTCTTATAGAAAACAAGGATTTGGGGCTAGGTGGCAATGGAGTGGCACAGACATGGATTAAAATCTCCTGTCTACTCCTGGCTAGTTGGTTGGCCTTGGACAAGTAGCTTCAACTTCAATGTTTTTATGTTTTGAATTAACATGCAGCGAACTTGACTTTTTTTTGGTGTACTGTTAAGTTTTAACACCTGTATAGATTCACGAAGCCACCACTACAGTTAGAACAATTCAACCAAGTCATCAAACCCTCGCATGCTTTCCTTCGGTAATCATGCCTCCTGTCACACGTGAACCACGGTAACCATAGAGCTCTTCTTCATGACTAGACCTTTGCCTTTTCAAATACATCATATAAATGGAAAAACATAAATGTTGCTTTTTAACACTAGCTTTTTCCACTCAGCATAATGCCTTTGAGATTCTCCCAAGTTTTTGCCTGCCTTAGTAGTGTGTTTTTGTTAAATACTGTTCTTTTAAATACTTTCCTTTTACAGACATACCACAATTTGTTTAGCCATACATCTGTTTAAGGACCTTTGGGTTGCTTTAAATTTTTGGCAATTATGAATCAAGCTACTATGAACATATTTGTGTGTTTTCATATGGATGTGTCTTTCATTGCTGTTAGAGCATGGGACAGTCAACATTTTTTTTGTACAGGGCCAGATAGTAAATAGTTTAGCTTTTGGGGCTCTATAGTTTCTGTTGCAACTAGTGTGAAAGTAGCCACAGGTATTACACACAGGAATAAGTGTGACAAGTGTGGCTGTGTTCCAATAAAACTTTATTTACCAAAACAGATAGTGGGCTAGATTTAGCCTATTGGCCATAGTTTTCCAATCCCTGCTCTGTTATAAGTACCCCTGATTGGGACTGCTGGGTTATATATTCTTAACTTTGTAATAAGATGCCAAATCATTTTTCAGAGTGGCTGTAACAATCTTGCTTATGAGTTTATGTTTATAACCTCACCAGCACTTGGCATTGTCAGTGTCTTTAATTTTAGCCTTTCTAATAGGTGTGTAGTCACATTAATTTGCATCTCCTTAATGGCTAATGATGTCAAATCTCTTTATTATGTGATTATTTGCCATCCCTATATTTTCTTTGGTGACATGGCTAACCAAGTGTTTTGCCTACTTTTTAATTGGGTAGTTAGTTCTCTTTTAAATTTTGAGATTTTCTTTTTGAAATATTTTTGACATATTTTGGGTATAAGTCCATTTGGGGGTAAGTCAGCGGCAAATATTTTCTCCTAGTCTATCTCTTTTTTCACTCTCCTAACTGTGTCTTTTGCAAATAAACATTTTTGATTGAGAAGAAGTTGAATTTATCAATGCTTCCTTTTATCAATTATGCTTTTGGTTTTATTTCTAAAATCATTTTGCCTACCTCCAAGTCAAGATTTTCTCTTCTGTTTTCTTCTAGTAGTTTTGTAACATTACATTTAGATCTATGACCCATATTAAGTTTGGGTTTTTTTTTCATAGTGTGAAGTTGCAGTTAAAGTTTCTTCTTTTGCATGTTATGTGCAATTGTTTCAGCATCATTTGTTGAAAAGGCTATTTGTGTGTGGGTGTGTGTGCGCACACAGCTATTTGCCTTCATACCTTCGTCAAAAATTAGTTGACCAATTGCAATGTGGTATCCTAGGTCAGATCCAGGAACAGAAAAGGGCATTAGTGAAACAACCAATAAAATCCAAATAAAGTTGAGAGTTGGGTTAATAGTCTTGTACCAATATTAATATCTTAGTTTTCTCCAATTAACATGGTAATGTAAGTTGTTAAAATTAGGGGAAATGGGATGAGGTTTAGGTATATGGGAGCTCTCTACATTATCCTTGCAACTTTTCTATAAATTTCCAGTTACTACATATTACAAAATATAAAGTTTATTTAAAAAAATCAATTTGGGGTGGCGCCTGTAGCTCATTGAGTAGGGCACCGGCCCCATATACCGAAGGTGGCCCCAAACCTGGCCTTGGCTGAACTGCAAAACAGAAAAATAGCCAGGTATTGTGGTGGGTGCCTGTGGTCCCAGCTACTCGGGAGGCTGAGGCAAGAGAATCATCTAAGCCCAGGAGTTGGAGGTTGCTGTGAGCTGTGTGATGCCACAGCACTCTACCAAGGGTGACAAAGTGAGACTCTGTCTCTACAAAAAAAAAAAAAAATCAATTTGCCATATTTGTATGGACTATTTATGGACTCTCCATTCTGTTCCATTGATCTCCTTCACCAATACCTCATTACCTTGATTACTGTGGTAGTTTCACTGTTTCTAAATAATTTACAAACTTTGTTTGTAATCTCTTCTATACACCAGAAGCTCTGTAAGGTTGGAAACAAAGACAGAAGCCGGGTCCTTCTGAGTTTGCAATTGAATCTCTAGTACCATGTCTGGCATATGGTAAGCATTAAATGCACTTGTTTGTTTGTTTGTTTTCTGTCAAATGAATTATACAATGAATCTTACTGACTTATGAATGAGTGAAATCAAGTATGGATGAATCGGTGATTTTGCTTCTTAAAGTTCTTTAAACTCTTGGGATTTGTCAAGGGGAGAGCAGCAGTGGGGACTCTGGGGAGGCAAGAGCAGCGGTAGGGACTAGGGGCAGGTGAGTGTTGGCGTCTGAGTGCCCTGTTGGGTTTCCACCATTACCCTTCACCCCCCTTCACTCCCACTTCAGCTCCCCTTTCATCAGCTCCTGTTGTCAGTTCTCTCTGAACTGCGGGGTTTGTAGTCTCACAGCTAAGGAGCTCAGGTCAAATTACGCCAGGAGTTTACCATGCTCACCCAGGAGATGATGCAAGCAAAGCTCTTAGCATGTTCCAGAGCCTGGAACACAGCATATGATCACCCAGTGTTAGCCTTGACTGCTATTTTTCATCATCAAAAAAAAGGAGAGATTTGAATATTTTACTTAAAACCCCAAATTACTTTATCATTCATTTATTCATAAAATGTATACCCATTTGGCAGAATTATAGACATTTTATTTCATATCAGACATTTTTCTGGGAGCTGCAGACACAGATATAACCCTGCCCTGAGGAGTAAATCATTTGAATGGGTACTCCACCAATGGATGGCATGTGTCCAGACAGAAGGCACAGGAGATACCTTAGTCCACAGGGGTGTGCATTTGGTTTAAAAGCACAACTCTTCATCTATCTCCTTTAAAATAGACAAAAAAGGCCAGGCTCAGTGGCTCGTGCCTGTAATCCTAGCACTCTGGGAAGCTGAGGTGGGCAGATCACTTGAGCTCAAGAGTTCAAGGCCAACCTGAGCAAAAATGAGATCCATCTGTACTAAGGCAAGAGTTTGAGGTTGCTGTGAACTACCGTGCCATGGCACAGTACTGAGGGAGAAAAAAGTTAAGACTGTCTAAAAAAAAAAAAAGAAAAAAGCCCAATAAACTTGTCTAGACTCTGATAAGGTAGATCTGTGCTAATATTCATAGCTTTAAAGATTGCTCGTGATTTCCAAGTGTGTGAGAAATATGAAAAAGGAAAAGGCTAATTCTGGAAACACTATCCGGGGGACCGAGGAGAAGTGGGTGTCACCAGTGGCTTTCAGAGCTCTTCCAGCTCCAGGATGTGGTTACTGGCCTTTCCCTCCAGTCCAATGTGATACACAGAGTGGTTAAGTAATTAACACACACACACATACTCCTGCCGAGCATTCTTCTTTAATGTATTAATGACTGACTTTTAATCATTGTCATCAACTCTTAATTGAAAAGAAGGGAAAGAGTATTTAGTGAAACTTTCAGAATCTAGAGAGAATTATGCTCCATTACCACTTCAGTTTGCTTAAGGAGGGCCCCTGAATCAAGACTCCTTTCTCATTTCATGTCAAACAAACTTTCCCACATCATTGCTTTCGTGTATAAATTCTGCAGCCTCTGTAAGAATCATTTCATAACCCAAAGATTTTTAGTGCCATCTTTCTGATTGGATTTGGCAATAAGAGAGAACATGGGATTTTTGCTTTGTATTATCCTCATTGGCTAGGAAGAAATGGAGTCACGTGTTAGAGGAAGCTAATTAGGCATTTTCCTCTTTAAAATTTGCCTTGCCTCTTGAATACTTTGATCTCAGTTAAACTACATCCTTAGCTAATTAACGACAAAAACAATTAAGAAGCTGTGTTGGCTGTGGAAAATAAAAACAGTTTCCCAGCAAGGCTAATTCATTACACATGGGCAACTATGGTCTTTAAAACGCATTTCCTGCAAAGATTAATAAGACAAACTGCTTCTTCTGAATATCTGTCTCTGAGATGTGTCTAGTTCTGTTTACAGTGATCAAGTCTTCCTGGTGAAATATCCCCGTGATCCTTGTCACCTCACGGCACACATGGCGAGCTGGCTGATCCACATGTGCCTGTGAGCCAAATCTAAACAGCAGGCCTGTCTTGTCAGCACATCGGAGAAGCTTCATCATTACCGTGGATTTTCTACTTCACATAATTTGAAAGGGAAAATTTTTGTTACATTCTTACAGACAAGCACAGCACTATGTTAATATTTACTGAAAGTCTATGGAGTCATACCACCGGTTTTGTAGACTCTTGTCTTTTTTTTTGGTATCACCCCAGAGAAAAGCCTGGCTTTACATACTAATTAGTTCTTTCCCAGAAACGATCAATTCAGGCTTCCCTCCCACTCTGTCATAATTTCAGCTGGCTAATGTCTAGTTTGCAAAGTTCATCGATTGTGACTCTCTTCTTCACCCCTTGTTTGGAGGTATGGTCAGGGTAACTCTGCGTTGATCATAGATGACAGATACTGTCTGCTCTGGTGGGAGGAAATTTAGGTGAGTCAGGACATAGTCACGAAGCTGCAAAATAAGTTAACTAATGTAGTAGACACTGAAGAGCTACCGTATACGTCACGAAGACGCCATGACAAATAACCAAGCTAAACCCCAGGATTTGTTGGTAAGAAAACTGGTGCCTGGCTCATCGGTTGGTTCATTCACTAAGTGATTCATTCAACAGTGGGCACCAAACTAGGTGCTGGTATGTGTTGGGACAGCTGAAACCCGCTCAAATAAAAAAATGACCATATGTCCTGTGATGTGATAAAGTCCTTCATTTATTTTATGGTCACTTGTAGAAAATCAAAAAAACACCTGCTAAGTGTCAAAACTTCTTATGGATTTACTATCTATTTATTTATTTGAGACAGGATCTTGCTCTGTAGACCAGGCTGAAGTGGAGTGGGGAATCACTGTTGCCTTGAACTCTTAGGCTCAAGTGATCCTCCTGTCTTGGCCTCCCAAATAGCTAGGACTACAGGCATGCTTCCATGGCTGGCTCATTTAAAAAATATTTTGTAGAGACAAAGTCTCCCTATGTTGCCTAGGCTGGTCTCAAATTCCTAGACTCAAGCAATCTTTCCACTTCAGCCTCCCAAAATGCTGGGGTTATAGGCATGAACCACCATTCTGGCCCTACAATTTAATACTGATTAAGTCAGATAGTGTTTTCCTAAGCACATCTCTTGTGAGTAGGGAAGTCCTGATGTAAGTCTATATAAAGTGAATTCAGCATTAGTAAGGTTAGTGATTCACTGGCCCATTGTGCTAATGGGCATCCTCACTGCCAGAAAGACAGAAAGCAATTTCCAGTCAATTAAGCAACCAATTGACAGTAGTCGTTGAATGTTTACTCTACATTTAATGTTGTACTTGGTGCTTTCTTTTTTCTTAGAAAATAAGTGAATGCTGTGAGGCTCTGGTTAATTGCTCATGAGCACGAATATGGAGTTGATTGTTAATATAGCAGGTACTGGCTGGGACCAGTGAAACTGAATGCCTGCTCCCTAGGCTCATGTCCCAAAATACATGGTGTCCCAAAAGTTACCCATAAGGTTGCTTTACATAGGAAAATAGGAAATTGTAGCTACATGTACCTTTATTTACAAAATTTTATAAAATATTTACAAAATATCCTCTACGTGTTGACACCTCTTTGTAAATGGGACCTTATTTATAATAGCTAGACAAAAAAGACGAAAATTTCACCTGATTTAAGAGCGGATACTTAGGAAATATGACTGAAAAATATTTATTATCTGCTTAGGGCAATATATAAGATTTTACTGGGTTCAGGGGAAATTTAACTAGTTTTTTTTTTTTTTTTTTTGCAGTTTTTGGCTGGGGCTGGGTTTGAACCCACCACCTCCGGCTTATGGGGCTGGCACCCTACTCCTTTGAGCCACAGGCACCACCCAATTTAACTAGTTTTTGAATAATGTATTTTTTAGGAAATGAGCACACCATCACTGGGCTGATAGAAAGTGAAGACAAACATTTCCTTTAATTCCACTTGCATAAAATTGTAATTTTGCTGTATATAACTGGCACTTTTCAATTGAGATTCTAAAAGAGATCTCAAGTGTGATTAATTCATGGTGCATTTCAACAACATAGTATGGTGAGTATGGGGAACAGTGAATGGAGGACAGATTTTAAGTGAAATAGGAAGGAAGCAGAGGCTCTAGGAGTTAGAGATTTTAAGAGCACCCAGTCCAGCCCCTTGCCCTTGCCCTTGCCCTCTGCAGTGTCTCCTGCAGCAATCTTATTGTCAAAATAGGGGAAGATTTGGTCCTTTCATTAAGTCTCAGGAATCATTTTTACTGAGCTCCAGGGAAGAGTGTCTTTACAATAGCGATATTTGTCAAGTGTCTGAGGAGTTAGCTACAGATGATGGAAGCCTTTCCCTAAGAATGATCATAATTACTCTGATGTCAACAGAGACACAAAAGAGTGAGGATAATAAATAGCATTGGGTTGCAAGCACTGTGGCAGATCCTAAAAAAAAGTCAGCGAACAGGCATGGTTCCTGTCTGGGAGCATCTAATAAAATGTTATGAGTTCTGTCTCAAAGAGGTTAAGATTAATGGCATGCTGTCAGGTCTGCGGTTTTCCCAGTGCCTTTTTGTTTGTGTGTTGTAAAAACACAGTAAATATGTTTGTCTTTGGTTGTTTCTTGACTTGGTATGTTGAACATGGATGGTATTTTTACCATGTAGCAAACTAAGATGAAGCCACTAAGACCCAGCGTAGTGCTCACTAGACTTTCAGGAGGAATGAATGAATGGCTATCCTCAGACACGAAGTCACATCAAAATCTACACTTTTAGACTTCAGAAAAAACTATTCTTGTTCAACCCCCCTTTGGGTGAAGTGCCACTGGGCACACTGAATTTCCTCTATGTTTTCTGGAAAAATCAGGCCCTGGATTGGTTGGGTGCAGCAAAGGGCCCAGTTTTCCGTTGCACAGAGCTTGAAGACAGATTCATCTGGGGTCAGGGACCAATCCCTGGGTGACTTCTCTGAGCCTCATCGTCCTTATCTAAGAGTCACAGAATTCTAGAGTAGTATGCTGAAATGTATCCAGGTGTGTGAGTGCACATACATAGTAAACCACAGAATGCACTGGGGGTGCCAAAAAATGTACACACATTATAAGAGATCTCGTTAAAAGTAAAATCTACCATTCCCCAAAAGTATACAAATTGCAGGTAAAGTGGATGTGAATGGCATGTCTATGTAACTCAACCAGTAATGGTGCCTTCAATTCAACTTTAAACAGTAACAGACAGATAACATCGCTTACAATGTGTATACCTTTTTTGGGCACTCACTGTATTCAGAAGGAGTGCAGACGCTGAAGGCCCACGGACTGGGTTTCTGTACTCACTCAGATCTGCCACTTACTAAGCTATCACCCCCGAAAGCGTTAATTAGCCTCTCTGGAAAAGCAGTCACGTGTAATAACTACCTTGAAGGGCTATTGTGAGGACTGAATTATACTAAGTGGAAAGTGTGTGTGTGAAAGCATTAATACATATTTCTGTGCCTTGCCGTGACTGATGTATCGACTATGCCAAGACCTTGTGCTAAGCCAGTTTGAGCAACAATGTTTTCACAAATACCTCTTGCTGATAAATTGGACGGATGCCAGTTGGAAGACATAGCGGGCCATGGGGAAGAGGGAGGGAGATTTTCACTAATGGTGTCTTTCTTTCCTTCTTTAAGGGATGATTACAGGATACTGGTGTGAAAGACTGGTAGCATCACTGGTAGTTATAAAATGTAAAACTAGGGAACCAATGATCAATTTTAATGCCTGTAATTTTCCCAATCTTATTAAATAACTTCTTCAGCACCATTCTCTGTGAATAACAATGTAGATTTCAGGGATTTACTTATGTTCCCTGTATGTTTTGACAATATTCGAAAAGGAAACTTGTAAAATTTAGGGATAAGCAGACTCTTGCAGGCCCATGCTGCTTCTATTTCCAAAATGGCAATTCTGACTTGTGATTTCATCTGGAAAGATAAATGACTTCTTTCACAATAGTCAGGAAATAAGTGTCATAATGCAATTTGTACTCAAGAGCGTGGCTCTGAAAATCAAAATGATTTGGCTTCCTATCTCAGCTCTGCGACTCTAGTATGTGACCTTGGGCTGGCAGCCATGTAACGACCTCCTTAAGCTTGTATTTCCTCATCTGTAAAATGGGGATTCCAGTAGCCACCTCCTGGGATTGTTTATCAGAGTCCCTGCCTGAATGCACGGAAGGCGCCTTAAGGACATCAAGGTAAGAGTTCAATGAATGCCAGTCGTCATTATTATTGTAATCATTGGCTGTCATCCCAAAGCTGCCTTTTTCTTTAGACTATTAGGGTAAGAGGTTGTTCCTAAAAAATACATTATTCAAAAACGAGTGTTGCTGTAACAGGATTTTCACAACCTGGTATTTTCCAGTTTAGCTTTAATGTTCCACCAGGTAGATCCCACCTGGAGATCATGGTGTGTTCATGGGAACACAGCGGCCATTGCTTCCTGATAATCCTTGAGCAGGAAAAAGACACTAACCTCCCCCCATGTGAAAACTTCCTGAAGGAGACTGAATGCAGGGCGGAGCAGGAGGAACAAGTTAGTACAGTCAGGCAGACTCTGCTGTCTATGGAGCCGCCCGGCCACCCCTTGCAGGCTGTGCATGAAACTCTCTCATAAGCCCCAGCTGGTTCTAATCATCCCATTTCCTGTCTCTTGAGGTCCCCGTACACTGTGGGTCCTGTATGAATTGATGCTTGCTTATGATTCTATGCATGAGTCTGCTTTTTCTCAAAGAGGGCCTCTGTATCCCCACAGAGGTCAAGAGCAATGGCTTTGGAGTCAATCAGACCAGTATTCAAATATCCAGTCTACCCTTTAGCATCAGTAGACTTCTTGGAGTTTTGCTTTTCTCATTTGTGAAATGGGGAGTTAACATGTGTAAAGGGCTTAGGAAAAGGCTGGCACATAATAAACACTCAATAAACATTAAATCTGTGCTGAGAGCCTTCTTCATAAAGAGTAGTGGTGGGCAGACTAAAAAGTTGTTATAATAATGATACTCTTTGTAAAAGAGCCCTTCACCTAGCGGGTGTGTAATACACCCTGACAATGTGCACATTGGGTGAGGGCCCACCACATGCCCTCCCTCCAGATCAGTATGGAGTACATTGGAATTTATTTTTCCATTCTTGCAATTCTTTACTAAGAAGAATGTGCTTCAACTCCATCCAGGTAAATGTAAAAGATGTAAAGTCTCCATCTTTTCTAATGGCTGAATAATATTTCATGGTATGAAGGGCTCTTTTACAATTGGAACTTAACCCTGGAAGTGAGAACGCTCAATAAACATTATTGGACTCAAGAGTGAAAATTTGTACCCTCATATTAATTAGAAATAAATAAAAAAAAAAATAACAACAATCTTTGGGTGTCCAAAAAAGCTACAATCAGTTGTAATGACATCATTCTTTCTGATAACATATGAACCTAGAAAAAGAGAACTTTCCTTAAAAGTAGCCGCACTGTGTTACACATAGTAGGATAATCCAAGGTGAAAACCCCCAAACCATTTTAGCTCTTTGGAATGATATCATAATTTCTTAAGTTTATAAAATAACATTTGCTTTTAGATAAAACTGAGAATAACTTCAGAGCAGTCTCTGTTCATAAAAGAATGAAGATATGGACTCAAACACTGTTTACTATCAGCAAAGGGAACTCAAAAAGGTATTTTAAGACTTACTCCATCAGAAAAATAAATTATTTTCTTTCTTAAGTGGAATAGATGCCTTGATCATGGATTCCACCATCCCTTTTCAATGTGTTCCCTTCCTTCTCTCCCCTGACTTTGCATCCTTTCTGTTTCTTAAAATGTTTTCTTATTTCTAAGCTGGAAAATATATTAAAATATGTGTGACAGGGTATTGTTTTGTTTTGTTTGTTTGTTTGTTTTTAGCTGCTAAGAAATTTATGCTTTGGAAGAAGGTTACAAACATTTACCATTGGGGGGGATATTTCTTCTCTGAAGATAGAAGTCATTTGTAAATATGAAGTCATTTGTAACTATGAAGAACTTGCAATTTGAAGTTCAACCAATGTTCAAATATTTCCTTAGCCTCCTCTTTCCTCAAGTTCTTTATAGGCAGGTCCAGGCCAGACAGCCAGTTTCATGCAAAGGAACATGTCTGGGGCCCATGGACTCTGTGCTTGAAGAGATAGCAGAGTCATACATTTCAACCCCCTAATTGCTCCAGTGATTTCTTTAAAGTCAGAGCATTATCGATTTCTTTATGAAACTGAAGAAAACTGATCCATCTCAAAGAAGAACGCACACATGTGTATAATCATGTGCAATTTTGAATACAGTTTCAGGAGGGCTGACTATTGCATCCCTAGACCTCTAAATTGTAGAGTCTGCAAGCTAAAACTCCATGGCTGGGGCTAGGACTACTATTGCCTTAAGCCTGGCAATCGGGCCCTGTTTATAAGGACCTACTCTAATCTTTTTCTGGTTTTACGGCCATAGTGGGGGCACAGAGTCTACAGAGCAAGATGTTTCTGGCTGGAGCCCATGCCTGTATCAGTGTTGGGCCTACGTCTACGGGACCTGAGACATGCTTTCAGAGCCTGTTAGAGGCCTCTGCCCAGGGTTGCTATGCCAAGGGCACGTCATGTCACCAGAGTGTACACCTCCGGGTGACTGTTTTGGGGAGGGATGAGTTAAAACCTTGGACATTTAGGATGGGTGTCTACACACATAAGTGGAAGTCCCTTTATGCTCCAGGATGGAGGCAGGTGAGGGAAAAAGGAAAAAGGAGGTGGGCTTTGAACCAGGGCCCTCCATTTGCACTCTTGCCCTAGACCCAGCTAAGAGGCAGGTCCTGGGCTTTGCATATGCTGTGGCTTCTGAACTCCTTACTCCTCCTAGCCCCTTCCTCTGGTTAATTCCTACTCCAGGGCTGTACTTTAAATGTCCTTTTCCTAGAAATGTACTCCTGACCCTCAGTCTTAGTTAGTTCCTTGTGCTTTCCCTTGTTAGCACTTACTTAAAGCTTATTTGAGTGAAATGTCTGTCCTATACACTTACAAATTGTTTGTGATACTTGTGTAAAGTTTAGTTTTTTCACTGCTGTGTCTTCAGAACCTCAGTAACTCTTTGGAGAATGAATGAATACGTGTTGAATGACTACTACCTCTGGGACTTATATTCCCCATATTCTAACTAATGATCTCTAGTCTTTGAAAAGTATGGTTCTTCTCTCCTAGTCTTGTGGGGGCTACATACATTACACCCCAGCACGTAGGTATAATTGCCCTGTGACACCAGGGAACTGGGGGGCTGGTTCACTGGGTGTAGCAAGCCAACAAGAGGTGAAGGACCATCCTGCAGGCTAAGTACCCCTCAAACACTGGCTTACACTTTGATGGACTAATCACAGGAATGCATCCCCTTCATCTAAATCTGGTACAGAGTGTGAATAACAAGTAGAAATGTCTTATTTCAATATTCCCCTTAAAACAGCCTGGACATCAGATAAAGTGAACAAGCTGATTTCAGCCCGTCAGCAATTGAACTGTGTGTGAATGACATGGCTATCCTTGTTATGATCGGAAAAATCATCGTCCCTGGCAACATGGTCTACATGAGAAAATATTACCTGGTAAAATTTGTACCTGATGCTGTGGTACAAATTATTTGGCAAAAGTTAGGGTAGCTTTTCTAAGGATTTGGTATTATGTTCCGGTCTTTCCTTCGTGGAACCACAGAGATAAGGTGAATCATCAGGTGAGTGTATGTGTATTAATAGTCACAGTTACGACAGATTGCATGTGCGTGTATTCTCTGCTCCAGGCTTCTGCTTGAGTGCTTTACGTCCATTATCTCATTTCCATTTTACAAAACCCTGAGAGGTGGGTATTGTGATCCTATTTCACAAGTGAGGTAACAGAAACTCAGAAATGTTAGGTGGTTCATCCAAGGTCACATAGTTGATAAGTGGCATAGCCAAGTTTTAAACCTGTATTTTACATTTTACCTCTCGATATATTAAAATGTCTTGTATCAGGAAAAGATAACTCCCATGTCATTCTTAAAGAAGAGGAGAAAAAGCTAGATACTAGGACATTCTCAGTGGGCACCCAATCCTGTGCTGTTGCCCCATCAGACTCCAAGGAAGACGTCATCGCGACTCTGCCTTATCAATGTTCTGTCACATTGACCTGAAAAGGCTAAGACCGTGCTCTGGAGTCTCTTGCTGCATAACAAGCTACCCTCAAATACAGTAGCTTAAACAACCCTTTTAATTTGCTAATGGTTTTGTGAGCCAGGAATTTGGGAAGAGTTTGGCTAGATGGTTTGTTGCTGACCCACAGAGTATCAGTTAGGGCACCTGGAGCTAGAGGAAATACTCCCAGATGGCATCTTTATCCCCCAGAATGGAGCCTCTGTGATCCTTGGTGTTTCTGTGTTTCTTTTCATTTTCTCATATTGACTTACTATCCAGGACTCTCTATGAGGCTTAGGTCACTCACATCATGGTGATCTTAGGATATAGATGGACTTCCTACCTGGTGGCTGACTTCTCATAGAGCTACTGCTCCAAAAGCAAGTGTTCCAAGAAACCTGGGAAGAAGCTCCAAGGCTTCCTATGACCTCGCTTTAGGGAGGAGTGCTAGGGTCACTTTTATAGAATTTTGTTGCTCAAGTCAGTCACTAAGGAAGCTCAGGTTCAAAGTTAGGGAAAGGAATGGACTTAACATCTAGATAGTGAAATGGCACACGAATATAAGAAAGAAAGGATTGGTGGTGACCCTCTTGGAGATAAGCTATCATAAACTGTTTCCAGAAAACTATCCACTCTCAGCAGTAAATACCCAAATTGAAGGCATATATAGTGAGAATAAGATGGAGTCTGTCAGGCTAGGACAGACATGACACCGCTGGTCTGGTCTGTTTATTCCTGCCTGACCTTCACCTCCTATCTCCCATTCTGACTTTTTTGAAATTTTAGCTCCCACCCTAAAGAGGCCTATCTTGAGCAGTTTAGGTGGCTTGATTTATGAGATTAACTTTTGAATTAGAATGTTATTTTGGATTATTGTTTAAGATAAAGGTTAACATGGTCTTCACTTTGAACTCAAATGTATAAAACTGTAATGTTGGAAATGGAAGATAAGAAGCATCTTGGAGAGGCTACTCTCACTGTTCTCCAGAATCCCTGCCTTCTCACAAAGTTTGGTGGACCTATCCCTGTCTCTGCATATTGGCTGACAGTGACAGGCCACCAGACCCTCTTTGTCTGGTAACCAAATGACTATTGTGAACCACTCACATTCTTTTAGAGAACAGCATAGATTAAAGGCCTGTTGTTGGAAAGCAGAAAGGTAACTAACATGTGCTAATCCCCTGCTACATGCCAGACCCTCAGCTAAGTGTTCTACATGCATGATTTCATTGATCTCTTATAACAGCCCCAGAGGTAGTTGATTATTTACAATATTACACATGAAGAAACTGCTGATCAAAGAAGGTAAGGAACTTACTCAAAGGAACAAGTCAGTACAGCCTCTGAGATTTGAACTCAGATCTTGTGAAGCCCAGAGTTTGTGCCCCTGGTCACTACACCAACCAGAGAAAGCCTTATGGAGAAGGTGGATTCATGGAGGGTGGCGGGCAAGACAAACTGGCGGCTGAGTTTTAGTAAGTGGGCAGAATGAATACAAAAACGCAACAACGTGAGTGGAAGCAGAGAAGGGGAGACTGACCTGCCGGACTGTTAAGGAACCAGACAGACTGACAAGGGTGGGTTCTGACAGCCATGAATTCCAGGCGGAGGAGGCTAACCTATGGAGACTGGAAGTCAGGGAGCCCACTCACGCCACAGGAAGCCCTTCCACCCTAGGCTGAAGACCTCAGTTGATGTTTTCCTTTTCTTTTACCAACAGAGGTTCAGAGTGTGCTTCAGTCATCTCAGTTCCCAAACACAACTCATTTTGGAGGGGAAGGGAAATGCACACAAATCAATGAGGGGAGGCAAACAATGGCCCCACTTGCAATCCAAAGAAGGATGACTTGGCATGTGAAAAATCTTATTCCTACTTGGCATGTGAAAAATCTTATTCCTCTTTTTCTCAGAATTGACAACATTTAGGAGAGGAAAGGGAGCTGTAAGCTGGTGAAATAATTTCTAAATCAATTCTTCAACTTTGGCCCAGCTAGAAGATGTGATACTTGTGTAAAGCAGATCCCAGGTAGACACTTAGACAACTGAGCTTTTGTACAAGTTTGGGAGAAAGAAGTCCTGATATATAACCTTGCAATATACAGAGCAATAGCATCAGAACCAGACTGACTCAGGTTGGCGTCTAGCTCCAACTCCTACTGGGTACGTAACTTTGGATGAGTCACTTACCTCTTGGAGCCTCTCTTGAGTCATTTAAAAACTGGAAGAACAATACTTTGAGAAGGTGGTGAGAAGTAAATGAAATGATGCACGTAAAATGCCAGCACAGGTCTTGGCTTACACAATGTTCTCAGTGTGCATTAGCTGTCCATTCTGTGTCTTAGGTTCCCAGTTACTTGGTATGACCTAGCGCTTGCTCCACTGGTCAGAGCTAGGAATGAAAGCATTGCAGGAGATGCTACGATTATAACCATGGGATAGAGAGCTGTCGAAAAATTTAGTGTCCTCAGTGACCAAATGTGGGATGCAGGAGGGGGCTGAGTCAGAACCTTCCCTATACTGTATTAACAAAATGATTGAGGGTAGAATGGTGCCTCTCTCTTAGGACTGTTTTGGAGGTCAAATTATTTAAATCACACAATGATGCTAGTCACAAGTATGACTAGCATACAGTAAACAGTCTATTTGTACCATCTATAATGATTATCAATTCTAATAGTCTTTCTGTGTGATAGGCCAGATGGGGCCTAGAAGGTTGGCTTCTGGTAGTCATGTAAGACTATCTATCTGTCATTTCAGCAACTGGATAAAAGTATTGATGAAGTACATTTGAAGTCAAAGGATTATAGTACTGCTAAAGGTCTTACACTTCCATCTAAGGCTTAAGAGGCCACTTGAAACCAGAGAGGGTATGACCTGGCCAGAAGAAGACTCTGGGGCTGACCAACAAAAGAAAACAATGGTGGAGCCACATACCAAAACCATAGGTAGTGTCAAATGTCATGCACAGGAGAGAAGTGTGAAGTGAGGACACGTGGGGAACAAAGTGCAAGCTGGGTCAGGGCAGGATGAAGACCATGGCCAATGTGGATCTGAACCTGACCTCCCTGTGACGTCACAGCATGGTGTAAGAGTAGGCCTTTTGACTCAAAGAGTCTCAGAAGGACCAGATTCAAAATGATAGCTATGCTTTTCAGTGAACTTTGGGCCTCTCATGTCAATGAGGCCCAAATTCAGTTCTAGGAGGCTATGAAAACAAAAATTCTCAGACAACAGTTGATTAATGAATCTTCTTTTTAGTGGCCTCCTGCAAAACAACCAGAGTCTAAATTTGTTGACCTTCATAGCATGTGCATGGTTAGGCATGATTTATGCTAGGAGCAAGCCATGTGGCCTCGGAGGGTTTAATTTGGATGCTAGTCACAGGTGTGCATTTTCATTGGCATTCTTTAAGCACTCTATTTGCCAACAGAGACTGTAAACAGGTTAAGGATGAGGCGGTGCAAAAGAAATGAGACAGGGCTGCTTTCCTCCACATGGTTCTGGTTCTGTTGGTTTTCCACATTAAATATCAAGTTGAACAGCTGAAAAATGATTGATCTTGAGATAATCTTGGTTTAAATGCTCTCTGTAAGCAAAGAAAAGAAGTCTTACTTCCAAGGTACTGCTCACATAACAAAAGTGAAGGCTTTATCTGCAAGTGGCTAAAGAAAACCAATGGCAAATTGTTAAGCAAGTGCCGATAGGATTATGTGAGATGATAACAAAGGTTCAAGCTAATAAAAAAAAATAATAATCACTGTGGAGAAAAGAAAAATTCAAACCGTGAACAGGAAAACCTACCATTTTGTTATCTCAGCTTTTGGCTTGTTGTGTAGTTAAGGTAAGTCCCTTCGTATTTCAGGAACTTTTTAGGACATATTTTCCTCCTCACCCTGCTCCCCTGACCCCTAGAATAGCCCCTCCTGGCTTCATTTACCTTCTTATTTAGTCTTGATTCTATCATCCATCATTATAATAACCCCCTTGCAAATCCACTTACTTCCACTGTCCATCATTCCCTTCCATGTCTTCTCCTGGAAAAATATCAACCCAGATGAACATCACCTGCCTTCTCCAGGCTTACAGCTGCACAGATGAATATTACTATATAAACTCGCAGGCCAAGATATTTTCCCTCCAATTCACAGTGTGCCTCCATCATGCACTGGAGGCACTCCAGTAACTCTCCTGTTTGGATTCCTATTTGCTGAGAACACTTTTTCTGCCGTCTCCCATCTCCTCATACTTATTCCTCTACTGCTAATGAACTACCTTACAACTCACTCATACATTAGACACCACTAGAGAAAACTCTCTTATCTTTCCACAACAAAAGAACTCACTGGTCTGCCTTAGCAGTGTGGAATTCCCCTCCTACTTCCCTCTCATCATGGTGGGGCCTGAGGCCCTCTTCCTCTCAAAGCCATCTTCTGCATTTGGGTTCCACCCTCCTCCCTTCCATGAGTCTCCCTCTTTCCTTTGTACTAGTTCATTTCCCGCAGAAAACAAACTCGCCCTAAATATTTCCCATCATACAATTAACAGATAACATAACCAAAACTTCCCCTTGACCCCCGCCCCATTCTAGATCCAGCTCTAATCCTGGTCTCTTTTATATGAGACTTCTCAAAATAGTTGTTTACATGAGCTGACACCACTTTCTAACCTGTACTTTGTTCCTGTTTATTACCATGGTCTCTTTCCATTTACTCCACTAAAGCTATGTGCTTTTCAAGGTCTCTGGCGACTTCTATTAAGCCCAAGCAATGTCCTCATTCTAATTGATGCCTGAGTAGCATTCACCTTAACATTTTCTCCCTTTGGAAATATTCTCTCTTGGCTTTCATTATGCCTTCATCTCCAGGTTTGCCTTCTACTTTGTAAGTTAGTCTCATTCAGAACTGCTGCTGGCTCCTTCACTTCCTCAATGGAGGTCAGTATCTTGTGGTCTTCAAGGCTCGGTCCTGGTTTCCTTCTCTCTATCTCCCTCTCTCTGGGCTTTGGGCAGTCATAGATTCCCAGGGATTTCAATACCATGTTTATGTTAATGGCCTCTACATTTTTATCTCTAGTCCAAGCCTTTCCTCTAAGTTCACTCATATATTTATTTAAACTTTATCACTCTTGTCTACTCGTGTGTCTCACAGATATCTCAAACTTAATCTAAGAAAAATAAAACTCCGTTTCTACCCTCACTCTCCATATCCAAAAATTGTATCACATCCACATTGTTATTCAAGCAGAATTCTGATAATTCTCTTTGATTCTTGCTCTCCTTCACTTCCCTTTCAAATCCACCAGCAAATCTTGTCAATTTCATCTCTAAGACTAAGTCCCATCCAAGCAGAATTGCCACCTCAATTCGCATTCCCTGATTTAAACCAAAATCTCATTTGGATGACTTTGTTCACACCCGTCTCAGACAACTTCTATGTAGCATCAAAAGGGATCTTTAAAAAGAAAATTAGACTGCCATGACTTCCAACTACACATAAAATAAATTACAAAGGCTCTGAATAATCTAGCTTTCTCCTTCCAATCTCATCCTACAAAACGCTCTTTCTCATTTACTATGCCACAGCCATGTTATAATGATTCCAAATGATTTCAAGCTCTTTCCAAGCACATGGCTTGACCCTCAGTGTCCCTGAATTTTTGTATCACTCAGTCATGTCCTTTCTTAGGTCTCAGTTTAAATGCTCACTCCCCAAAGAAGCCATTCAAGGCCACCCACTCGAAAACAAATACCAATCTTTCCCTAGGTCAGCCCTTCATTTGTTAACCCTGGTGAGAATAAGATAAAGAAGGGCCCATAACAACAAGGACCATATTTTTTCTGTTTTCTATTTTCAGTCAGCATCTTGTAAAGGCCAAGAACAAAATAGCTGCCTAATAATATATTTTTTAATTGCATGAAGAAGAGTTTGAGGATCCTAACCCATACAGATAGTGGCATCTACAGGGAAAGAAGCTTCTTATGTTTTCTCACACCCAGGACACATTATTATTAGAGAAGCAGGCCCGATCATGACTCTAACTTCAGTTTTAGCAAAATGTCAAATTGCCCAATTATCTTACTCAGTACCTGTTGAATGATACTGAGGAATATATTTACCCATTTTGAGCTAGCATTTGTGTTAGGAACTGGGCTAAGTATTGTAAACATATTTTCTCACCTAAAAGTTAAAATAATCCCATGAGACAGGTGCTATTAATTATTATCTTAGGCACATATGCAAAATTTCTGCATAATCTCAGGGGGCTTGTAGACCTTCTTAAAACACATAGAGTCTCTGGTAGAAACCAGGCCCTACTTGTGTTCTCCAAAGTGGAGTGCTTCTACTTCATTGAGGTACACAAAGAAAATACTAAATACATTTTATTTATCTATCTATTTATGAATAAAAATATGTTAAGCTTTGATAATTTTATTATACAGATCAACATAGTTTCAAATCATACATGAACCTCAACTTATGAAAGGAGAGAAGGTGCTTCATAACATGGGGCAAGCAGGGGCAGATGTGGACTGAGAAGCAGAGATTTCAGTTTTTGCTCATCTTCAGTAAAGATGTATATCTTCAACAGACTCCTCAAAAAATATGAATTGAAGACAGTACTCAATGAAAACACAAGCAAACAAGAAGAAAGTGGCTATTTGTCACCTCTCTTACTTCTGGTACAAGCTCTTTATCAACATCATGAATTCAGAAGGATGATCATTGCTATAATCCAAATTATGTTCCCTCAGAATTCATCTATTGAAGCCCTAACCCATGATGTGATTGTAAGTAGAGTAAAGGTCTTTAGGAGATAATTATATTTAAATGAGCTTGTAAGGGTGGGCCCTAATCCAAGAGGACCACACCCTTTAAAGGAAGGGGAAAGGAGCAACCTCTCTTTCTCTTTCTCTTGGCCACATGAGGATACAGTGAGGAGGCAGCTGTCTGCAGGCCAGGAGGAGACCCCTTGCCAGAACCTGACCTCAGACTTCTTCTGGCAGAACTATAAGGAAATGAATTTCTGTTGTTTAAGCCTACATCTATGGTATCTGTAATGGCAGCCCATGAAAATTAATATAATTACCTAGTGAGTTCTAATATAAAATTATCTCCTTCACCTTTCAAAATGATCAAGAAGATAATTTCACATATGATTTTATAAACAACATTATTAACTATTATTTTGGCCCTAATGAAAATACTTAAGTTGTGCCTTAAGAAATTAGCTTTAGGGCGGCGCCTGTGGCTCAAAGGAGTAGGGCGCCGGCCCCATATGCCAGAGGTGGCGGGTTCAAACCCAGCCCTGGCCAAAAACTGAAAAAAAAAAAAAAAAAAAAAAAAGAAATTAGCTTTAGATAATGTTAGGTTATTATGACAAATAGGACCACTAAAATTATTTATAAAAAAATAAAGACAAAAAGTATAATGTTTTCACAATGTTCATAGACATATCCTTCTCAATCCAAAAATTTATAAAATTTTCTTGAGTTTAATGCTTAGAGGCCTCTTGGTCAGAAGATTCTTAGTTAATGGCTTTGATAGAGACTGATAATTGCTTATGCCAATATGTATTTTCCCTTTTTGTTCTTCCTTTTAGTAACAAAACCCAAATACTTAGCAGGCAATATCAGTGTCCAGATAAAGAAAAGTATTCCCTAGCCTCTCTTGCAGATATACAACATCTGACAAGTTTACAAACTTGCCAATGTGCACTTACGTTGGCAGAACTATACAAACAACTTGGTAAAGGTTCATAACCTTGGTATATCAGTGTCTCACAGCTGTGTTCATGTTGACATGTGGCAGTGTCTTGCTGAGTGGTGTTCATTATTGTGGTTGCGTGTTTTTGTGTGCTGTCATGAGAATATTGGGGTTTGAATTAGAGTGATAATCAAACATAAAATTTCTTGTTAATTTGGCAAGATTAGAAGTGAAATAAGGGACATGTTAATCCAAGTTTATGGGGATAATGCCATAAAGACAATGGCAGTGTACAAATGGGTTAAATGTTTTTCTGAGGGGAGAGAAAGCATCACTGATGAAGAGCAGTCAGGGTGGCCAGTAATGCAAAAATTCATTGAATTATGCATCAAAGTCATTGGCTGACTGTGAGAAGTATCGTGGACTGAGTAAACATTGATGGAGAAACAGGAAAATCTTAACTGAAAATCTTGGCATGAGTAGGGCGCGTGCAAAAATGGTCCTAAAGGAGTTCACCAATGCACAAAAACAAAGGAGAGCTGAAGTTTGCCAAGATTTTCTAGAGGCAAGGTGATGTTTTGGGCCAGGTTGTCACTGGTAACGAAATATGGGGGTACAAATACAACTCTGAAACAAAAGCGTCAAGGTGCACAATGGAAGTCAGCCAACTCTCCATGAGCAAAAATGTTCTGTCAGTCCAAATTGAGTCAATACCATGGTGCTAACCATTTTTTGATATCAAAGGGATTATTCATTATGAACGTGTACCATCCAGACAGTTAACTAAGTTTACTCTTTGAAAGTGCTGAAAAGCCTGCATTAAAAGGTTAGATGAAAATGATCTGAACTTTTTGCCAACAATTCATGGTTCTTGCATCATTACAATGCACTAGTTCACATGGTACCGTCTGTGAAGAATTTCTTAGGCAGAAAGCAAATAAATGCATTGGAACACCATCCCTACTCACCTGATCTGGCCCCTGATGATTTTTCCTCCCTCTTTAACTGAAGATAAAGGAAATATTGAAAGAAAGACATTTTGATGACATTCAGGATGACAGCTGTGATGGCCATTTCAGAAAAAGAGTTCCAGAATTGCTTTGAAGGGTGGATTAGGTACTGGTATCAGTGAATTACTTCCCAAGGGGAGTACTTTGAAGGTGATCATAGTAATATTCAGCAATGAGGTATGTAGCACTTTTTACAGGATGAGTTCTTTAACTTAATTTCAGAACTTGTATATGTCCTAATGAATAAATTCTATTTAATGAGTTATAAATGCTCTTGGACTTCTACAAAGTCCCCTGAAAAGGGAAGAGAATATACTTTTCACCCCTGTTGGTGGGTATATTGGTTATCTATTGTTGCATAACAAATTACCCTGAAAATTTAGTGGCATAAGAAAACAATATTATTTTGGGTGGCACCTGTGGCTCAAAGGAGTAGGGTGCTGGCCCCATATGCCAGAGGTGGTGGGTTCAAACCCAGCCCCAGACAAAAACTGCAAAAAAAAGGAAAAGAAAAGAATGAAAAGAAAACAATATTATTTCAAAATTTCTGTTGGTCAGTAATCTCAGCATAGTTTACCTAAATCCCCTACTTCTGAGTCTCTGAGAAGGCTATAGTTAAAATGTTAACTAAGATATAGTCATCTCAAAACTCAAAAATCTGATTCCCAAATTCATTCACATTGTTGTCAGCAGGATTCAGTTCTATGTGGGCTGTTGGGCTACGGGCTTCTGGTCCTCATTGGCTGTTAGCCAGAGGCCACCTTCAATTCATTGCCACATGAAACTCTCCTTGGGGAAGGACCCACCTGACAGCTTGCTCAAAGAAAGCAGGAGACAAGAGAGGGAGTGCCAGCAAGGCAGAGAGCACAAGCAAGATGAAAGTCATAAGCTTTCGTAACCAAATCATGGATATGACATTATCACGTTTGCTGTATTCTATTCATTAGAAAGAAGCAAGCCACTAGGTCCAGCCTACTCTCAAGGAGAAGGAATGGTGCAAGGATGTGAATAGCAAGAGGTAGAGATCATGACATATCAGAGATTGCCTATCCCTGCTAGAATTTGAATAAGTAGGAGAGACCTCAAGCAATCCTATAGGAATTTGAGAAGGTTTGCTAAAACTGGCATGGAGCAAGGACAGAAGGCCTCAAGCTGCCCACCTCTCTGGGCTATTTATGAACTTCTTTTATCTAAGAGAGAAATAAACTTCCCCCTAACTTAAGCCTCAATGACTTGGGGTTTTACTGTTACATGCTGACAATCCTAATCTTACGTAGTTTAGTCGTCAAAGACACAAATCCATACGCCATTGGGACAAAATATGTTTTCCTGATATAGTAGATACCATTGAAATAATATAATAAAAGTAGTATGGGGACAGGCTGTTAATAGAAAACATTTCTTTGTACCAAAATACTTTTGGAACATACATAGAATATACTGATGAAGATTGGAAGAAATAACTTTTAGGACAGATAATATAGGATAGGGGCTTTTTTCTCTGGCTAGATGAAAGTGCAGATGTTTCTAGCATGTCTTAATACATGCTATTAGATTAGTTTCCAAAAATAAACAACATAAAAAATTTCATTAAATTAAAAGTAACCAAAGAAGATATATTTTTGAGAATGAGTAACTTACATAATGAAAACAATATTCTAGAGGAAATATTTAAGTATTCACTTACCGATTGACTCTCTGACGAGAATTGTTTTAAAGTTTCTTGGGTAATGTTATATAGGTAACACCAAACTTGGAATTCATTCATTACACTATTCGTAGGTAGGGTAATATAGACCCAAATGAAAATCAAAACCACAAATGTACAAATGGCTACATTGATATGATTGATTTAAAAACTACATTTTTACATTTTTAAAAATTTAGAAAAGGAAAAAAAAATTAAAAATGAAGACTTTTAAGAAACATAGTAGAAACTGTATATCATTTTGTAATAAGATGAAGAGAGACACATTTTTTTTTTTAACCACTCAGAGGATCACTAAAAGTCGTGACACTTAAAGACATACATTTTTCTTTTACAAAAACATAAAGGTACAAAGTTTTCTGATCCTTTCTGTAGTGACAAATGACACTAGTTTAAGTTTACCTGGAGGACATTTTTGCATATAAGCACACTGAGTCTATCCCTTCATTGGAAAATTGATATTTTAATGGTATGTGAAGAAGAATCTATTTTATAAGACAAATTCTTACTTTGGATAGGGCATTTGTAAGAATAGCTATTTGGAAATGTTTCTGTTGTTTTCTGATTCTGTAGCTAAATACGATTACATGCTACCGATTAAAACTCTCATATGTGCACACCAAAAAAATTAGAAGCAGGAGAACATGTTCCAGCTCCATCCATGTCAATATGAAAGAGGAAAAGTCAAGTGAAGGCTACAATCCACTAATTGCACAATAAAATGGGGAAAGGGGTGAGGGAGGGAAGGGGAGCGAGAGGGTGGCGGGGGAGAGGATAAAGGGTGAGATCACACTTGTGGTGCATAGTTGAAGGGTCAGGAGAAAACTTCTAAATACGGATCAAAATTGTTTTCACATAGTAAATGAGAAAATATCATGAATGTTATATTAATCA